>CABFOW010001051.1:16768-56441 GCA_902141385.1 Timema californicum
TGTTAGTCAGGATCTTGTACACCCCTAGTTTTTTGCTCAGTCTTGTCTTGATTAATGATTTTAAATTCATTTTAATGTGTGGTATGGAGAGATATAAAATTAGTATTACAAGGAATGTACTTGGTAGAATTGTCGTTCTATAAAGTTTACTAATTTTATTAATGGTGTTTAGTCTCATACTAATATCACCGAGGGTTAAAAAGAGGTTCTCGCCCAACCCTAAAGTTTCATGCCTCACCTCCTCAGAGGTGGTATCTATTGGCAGGGCTTCAATTGGGTGTTCCTCATCTCTCTTGCTCTTCTTCTTTTTCTTCTTTTGCTTGGTACTTGAGGAAGCAGCCAACTGAGAGGTATCCAATGCTGACCCAGTTCTCTCTTGACTGACAGAGCTACTCTCACTCAACTTGCGCTGGAACAATTTCATAAAGTGCTAAATAAACATATTTCAAGTCTACCAAGCCATAAACTTTTATTTTACAAACTAACATGGATATATTATTAATGGAATTTTCAGTTTTACTGTTTTTAACAAGTCCATTTATAATTAATACCATCTAACATGAAAAAAAGAGAGGTAGATATGGCAAGAGCCCCAAAATCACATAACAGACTGTTAAGGTCCACCCTAACAGTGTGCAGGGCTTCACAACAAGAGTTTTTTTTATAAATGATCCTAAAACGAGTTTGAAAATTATTTTACTTCACAATAAAGATAATATGTTTTCTAATTAAGCTAGATTTTCAAGACTTTGAGGATAGTGGAATCCTCGCTAATGCCAATTAAATAGTCTTGAGCATTGACAGATAATTTGCATGGACTTAAAATAATCGTTGATATTGAAGATGCAAGAAGCTACAAAAATAACTGCTGATTTCTTGGTTAGTAGGATAATATATTAAATATCATGCCAAACAATAAAGCTACACATTTAAATAGATTTCCTGATGTGAGGCCTGGGTGTCTACACAAATTTTTTACTATAAAATTCCCTGACATTTCCAGACAACATTTAAAAATTCCCAACTTAACCTCTATGCAGCTAATCTTCGTGAACCGAATGGCAATTTTTCTGATTGTTACATTGACCGCATCTTACTACCTGTTTGGGTTATATGCCAAATTTCAAATTACGCTAATGGATTAGAAATTGGTATGGTGGAGGAAGTGAACCCACATTTATGTGGAGGGAGAGTGGAAAACCCCCCACCAGTTCACCCAACTGAGATTTAAACCTTGATCTCCTTGTCCTTGGCAGTCTAGCTCAAATTGACTAACGCATTAGTTAACTATGCCACCGAGGCAGGTCTGACGTCTATTAAACATCAACATACTTATACATTATCATTACTGTACCATATTTGATGTATTATTTTTGTAAATGTGTTATGAAAAAAATGTTTTCCCTCTTATTATCAAACTGCCAAATCTAGAATAAGTATTTGTTAACATCTCGTTCACTGTTGTTTAAATGTTTAGATCCCCTGACTTTTCCTTAGTTTTGATTTAATTCCATGTCATTTCCCTGCTTTCCCCAACATCAAACAATTCGCCGACTTCTCAAGTTTTCCCTGTCTGTAGCCACCATGAAATTAAATAACTTCGGTGAGACACAAAATTTGATTAAAGCCTTACGAGAAAGAAAAATGTGTATCGTAGGAATTCAAGAAATTGGCGAGAAATTTTAGAGTGAAAAAATGAATGTATGGTACAATATGTCTCTCAAAGTCTACTTAAATGTTCACATCTAGACTATTTTCCAAAGAATTTCAATGACTCATCCAACAAACATGGTGATCCAATAAACTATGATATGAAGGAAAGTAAATCCTTGCCAACTAATGTTGGATTCTGACAAGAGATTCCTAGGAAGATTATTAAAAAAAAGTGTGTACAGTAGGGCTGTGTGAAGTCCACTTTTTTAGTTCCAAGTTGAATCGAATATATGTAGTCTCAAAGCCAAATCTAAGTTTAAATAGTTTTGTTAGTTGTTTTATGCTTTAAAAAATATTATATTGTTATTAATTTTATATATTTATGCCCTAAAATTACTTGGAAAATGTATATTTTTGAAAAAACAACATTTTATTCTGACAAATCACATTATTAGAGTAACTTAGAAATCAACTGTCAGATTTTTTTGAGTGCATATTAATTTTTAGCAGCTCAAAATGGCAATAATGGCCATAAATTTAGTATTCTAGCTGTCAATATCTTTATTGACACAGCTAGAATTTAAGTTAAAGCTGATGTTTGTTCTAAAGTTAAGTCAAAGTTTAAAAGCTTCGCAAACCCCTATGCACTAAAATTATTTGGTAAATATTTTATTAAAAAATGGTTTGTAATATTTCATTTTAATATGATAAATCTAGTTAATATCACAACATGCAATTCAATTGATTTAGAGTTTTTCCATGTGAATATTCATTTCTAACGTATAAAACAGCTTAAAAGGTAAAAGGTGTTTTAGCTGTCAATATTTTTATTGGTGAAGCTCCAATAGAATGGCACATAGATCGAAGGATTGGCAGGTATTACTTCTTTGTCTAATGGCAGCAATGTAAGGTACGAACTGTGATCTTTTCATTGTAAAAACTATTTTTTTTTGTTCTCTTTATTTGTTTTCCAACTCCCTTACTGTACCGTCTTTCATATACATAGGTGTCTGCGAAGCTTCGATAATATCGATATCAAATCGAATTTTTTATTATTCGGTTCGATAACTCGAATCGAATCAAGCTAGAGAGAAATCGATAATAGTCTAGGCTATTGCAACCATATTGTATCTTATGAAGCAAAGTAAATGTTTGTTAGCACAGATGTTAATAATATTTGTATGGATTTTAATCCTACATTTAAAACATGTAACAAAAGTATTTGCTATTGTTATTATTAAATATTTATAAGCACTTCGAGGAATTAAAATAATCATATGTTCAAAAACGTAAATCAGATGGCTGATGACGTCAGAATGTACTGCACATGCGCATAGTGTTATAAACGAATGAACAACAGTGGAATATGAAATGCGCGTGTGCCGTAAGAACTATGAAAAAGGAACTAAATATTTTAACTTGATAAAATGGAATACAGCTTATGATTGGTCAAAACTGGACGAAATCGTTGGCAGCAGCCAACCACAGCTTTGGTTTGAAGATATATAAAAAGTTGCAAGTAATAACGTGTTTGCTTAGTGCTTTCAAATTTAAGATTCCTAATATTTTGAAAACTATCGGTCTGATTGTATAATGTTTATATCTTTAATAAGTTTAATAAGTTTGTAGGTTAATTTTTGTTCTATAGTTTAATATTTTTAAGGTATTTCCCAAGTTTAAATTATTAAATTATTATAATAATGTTCAAACTGAAAATATGTACAGCATTTTAAATTTTCTGGAAACGTAAATCTCACGTGTGTTAGTTAATAAAGAAACATAAATAGTTTTTTTGTACAAACAATTTGAGTTGTAAAATTTTCTTTTCTTTAATCAAGACATATGGAGAAACCGAAAGAAGTCGATGTTAAAGTGGATGGAAGAAGAAAAAGAAGTAAAGTGTGGGCATATTTCGAGGAAGGAAATGGAGATGCCACGTGCATGCATTGTTCTAAAAAGTTAAAAAGACCAACTGGAACCACTTCTACACTAAAAAACCATCTTTCTCGGCATCACATAACCCTTTATGAAGAGTTCCTTAAACTGGACGCTGTTTCAAAAGATGCCTCTTTAGCATCCACATCAGCGTTAAAATCGTCTCCAAAGCAGCAAACGCTTATTAGTATGGTGAAGAAGAAAGAAGAACTTCCTCCACAAGGAAAAGAAGCCAAGGCCATCAGCGACAAAATAGCCCAGATGCTTGCATTGTGCCACTTACCTTACCAGTTTGTTGAAGAAAGGGGATTTAAAGAGTTAATGGCGCACATTAAACCCAATTATAGAATTCCAGTAAGTACAACATTTTCGAGAAATATTGTGCCTTTGCTTTATCAAAGCGAAAAGAAAATGCTAGCCAGTGTACTAAGTGAAGATATTGTAGCTGCGCAACTAAACACAATTAGTCTAACAACCGACAATTGGACATCTCGTGCAGGAGATGGCTATGCATCACTCACTTGCCACTATAGCAGAGACTTTAAATATAAGTCATTTACCCTAGCTAATGTTGTGGTGCTCGAGTCGCACACAGCTGTTAACATAAGACATACTCTTTCTGAAATGTGCAAAGATTGGTGCATCCCACCACCAACCCAGTCCAGTCCTATTAAGGTATTTATTGTTACAGACAATGCCCGTAACCTGCAAGCTGCTATTAATGGCACATACTGGATTCGGCGACAGTGTTTTGCTCACACCCTTCAGTTGGCAATAAAGGATGCAAAGACTGCTTGCCCAAACATCACCCAAATTATTTCAAAGAGTCGCGCAATTGTTGGTCACTACAGTCGGAGCTCTACAGCAAATGCTAGGTTGCATGCTGTGCAAAAGACTATGGACTTACCTGCGTTGAAGTTAATTCAGGATGTAGAAACGCGATGGTCAAGTGAATATGCCATGCTAGACAGGCTTGTTTGTTTGAGAAAAGCTGTGGCTGCAGAACTAGCTTCTTCAAATTCAGACATTGACTCTCTTTCATCAACAGAATGGAAACTGGCTGGTGGCATTGTTGAAGTTATGAGACCTTTTGCTGAAGCTACTACCGAAGCATGTGGAAATGCTTATCCCACAGCATCAATGATAATACCAATACTCCACTGCCTTGAAGCAACCACTTTAGCCCATATTCAAAAAAATGAACTTGTTTCAGCAGTGCCTTTTGCAAGAAGCCTACTAAAGTCGTTAAAAAGTCGGTTCCCACTATATAAAATGGATGAAATTAATGCTTTGTGTACAATAGTTGATCCACGGTATAAGGCAGCTCTATTTAATGAAGAGGAAAGATTCCACGCCATTAACCTGCTTCGACAGGAACTTCTTTCATATGTAGCTCCAGAAACACAAGCCAACAAAACCCCAAAGACAGCAGTTTTAACTGGATCAATGTGGGACGAGCTAGACAAAGTCCCTTTAACCGTAGGCCTACCCATAAATAGTGTGATTAATAGACATTCAAAGGAAATTGATAATTATCTTGAAGCACCACGACTATACAGGCTAAACAACCCATATGACTGGTGGAAGAAACACAAAGAAGAGTTCCGAGCTGTGGCTTATGTAGCCGAGAGATTCCTAGCTATTCCAGCCACACAAGTGTCAAGTGAGAGAGTTTTCTCGACATCTGGGAACATTGTGACCAATCGCCGTGAACTATTGTCACATGAGCATGTTGAAGAACTTACCTTTTTACATGACAACTTAAAGGGCGTCAAAAACTAATTTTATTTTGATGAAGTGTAACTCCTTTTTTAACAACATGTTTTCATACTGTGTAGGCCTGTTTTTCTTTAACAACGTGTTATTATTTGTCTAGCTATTTTTACAAAGTGAAGGTCTAACTTTTGATTTAGCAGTGTATTTTATTAGTTTGTAGCTGTTTTGATAAAGGTTAGGGTTTTTTATGTAAAGTGTAACTGTTTAGCCTATTTAACATGGTTTCATGAAGTTAAACGTTTGATTTAGCATGGTTTCATCAAGTAGTGTATTTGTTTTTATAAAGTGTAACTGTTTTCATAGAGTGAAGGCCTAACTTCTTATTAACAGTGTGTTTTTTCAGTGCAACTGTTTTTATAAAATTTATCGTTTTTTTTTATAAACTGTAGGAAACTGTTTATTTACTTGGTTTTTATTAAGTGCAACTTTTGATTCAACATGCTTTTGTCAAGTATAAGCCTACTTCTTTTTACTACTGTAACTGTTTTTATAAAGTGTAAGTACTAAGTATTTATTCGTCATGTTTTTATAAAGTGTAGCTGTCTTTATTGAACAGGTTTTCATAAGGTGTAGGCCTAACTGTTTTTCTAAAGTTTAGCGTTCTTTCATAAAGTGTAACTGTTTTTATTTAACATGTTTTATAAAGTGTTCCCTAGCTTGTAAATATATCAAATTTAGCATTTTTAGAATGTTTAAACTATGGTATGATTCGATAATTATTCAAAATTCGTGAATATTGTTTGCTTCGATTCGATATTCGATTCAAACTTGAAAAACCTGCTTCGCAGATGTCTACATATACATATAAAAAAATACCTCAAAAAGGGAAAAGAGAAACTTACAGATTTTAAACTGTTAAAACTACAAAATTAAATTATGAATATACATTGCCACTATCACTATTTTATTAATTACATTTAAGATGTGTCTGCATTATATATTAAGATTTGTGAACCAACTAGAAGACAATTTTCAAGCTCCAGCCAAAATGACAAAAGGAACCTTAGCATACTAAAAACTATATATATGTAATACAGGGTTGCTACAAAATATATTTTATAAAATTCCCTGACTTTTCCAATTTTAATGGTGGAAGACTTTTTTTCTTTATTATCGATCACATATTTAAAAAATTGTATCTACTAAACATAAATGGTTTTATCAGTTATTTAAAAAATTAAAATGTTATTTTATTTAGGTATTATTGACTTTTGTTTCAGTGTTTATTTGCGAAATTAATGAGACTTTTTAGACATATTTTTAATTACCTTACTTTTCCTTATTTTTAGTTAAATTCCCTGACATTTCCCTGTTTTCCCTGTCATCCAAAAATTCCCTGACTTTTCCAGGTTTTCCCTGTCTCTAGCCACCATGTAATATTGTGTATTTTAATAAAAGCAATTTACATTTTTGTACTTTCAAAGGAAATTTTGGCGTCTCATATTTTCTGTTTGGATTAAAAAAGTGGTTTTTGAACATCCCTGCTAATTTCTAAAGAAAATATATTTTTTAAATATTCTACTATTTTTTTCTTTTTTACCTTTCTAGATTGGTCCACTTGTATGTTGAATTTTGACTCATCAATCCCTGATTCAATCTTAGGTTCTTCTTTCACACTGGAATTTTAGATTTATAGAATTAATACACTACCATACCATTATACATTATTTGCTAATTATTAGTTTGTAAAAGGGTGAAAATGACACCAAATGACTAGCGTAGGGTGTCTACTCAATCTTGGAAAAGAAAATTCCCCGAGAATTCAAAGTTTTCTGGGTGATTTTTATAGTCTTCCAGACTTGAAAAATCCTATATGTTTACCTAAAATTCTATTATGATTAAAAAGTACCTGTTCTTGGCATTTTGATTTAAAAATTGTATTATCAAATAAGATGATTAATGGAGTGAAAGTTTCTTTCAAATAGAGATATAAAAAACTAAGATGATAAAGTGTTTGAGATATTTTCTATCAAAAAATATTTTGAGATAAATTTGGAAACATTAAACAAAAATGACATTGGGAACATACTAAATTCAAGTACGCAATTGAAAACATTGTTTGCCAACTCTGATCAGAAACAGTTAAAAAATAACCATTGTTTTAAATCCAGACGACAATGATGAAACACTGTTTCCCATCCAGAGTTCACTTCAGTGAAAGCTGTTTGTCTAGGAGGATTCTATAGCTTGTGTTAAAAAAATTGTATTAGATTTTTTGAACAATTTTGGACATTCAAAAAAATCTCCTTGACTTTTCATGCAAATGGAAATTCCCTGCGCATTCCGGGTTTTCCATGCAAGTAAACACCCTGCTTGAGTCAATATATAAAAAAAAGAAGTCTGCACACTAATAGAAAAAATGCAGAGCTTCAGTTTCACTGAGAGAAATCAAATTTTATTCTCTTTTTAACTTGCCTACTTATTCTGTGGCAGTAGAAACTTGAAAAGTTCAATGCCACATTTACAAAATTATGCCACCTATTCCTATCTTTAAAAAGTATCATCCAGTCCGCTTCATTGCATGCTCTCTTTCAGGCGCATTCTAAGGTTTAAAAATGGCTAAATAATTTTAATTTTAGGTCCATTCTAATGTTATTCTCCCACCTGCGTCTAGGTGTTCTCACTGGGTATGACAGTCAATACTCTGAACACAGTTTTAGAGTCTTCCATTTGCATTGCATGTCCTTTCCACCATAATCTATAAGACTTAATTATTCTAACAATGTCTTGTGATGAATGTAGGTCATGTAACTCATCATTATGTTGCCTTATTCCTTTTTGAACCAAATTTTTGAACACCCAAATCTATTTACGTCATTATTTGGACTAAATCAGGTTTGAAAAATACTCAACAAGAATCAAGTTATAACTATCAGCTTCCAGCCATTAATAAAACAGGTATTTCCTCATACTCCTGTCATGTTTATTGAAACAAGCTGTTTAACACCATATTTTTTCACATACATATAACCTGTCTTACAAATAATTACCAAAATAACCATCAAAAGTTATATTTTACTCTAGTATAGGACTATGTCCTAGTACCGATTTGGGTTGTACTTAGAGAAAGTGTACCCACATTTGCATTGAGGAAGAGCATAAAACCATTTTGTAAAAACCACCTTCGGTACACCCGACCAAGATTCAAACCTCAATCTCGTCATCAGCAGTCTAGTATACTGCTGGAGTAGCGTGTCGTAACACGCGGCCACCAAAGCAGGTTTTAATCTCGTAAAGAATGTATATATTCAAAGGAGCTAGTTTAATTAAGGTTACATTTTCTTAATACAAAATTACCATTTTTCCAGAAACTTAACAAGTGCTATTAAGAAATTCTTTCATAATAGCAACTAGTGTTACATAATAATGCTGGTGAGATATCTGACCTTGACGAGGAAATCTAATGCAACCCCATGTTCCAGTGAGAAAAAGAATGCGTAAACATGAATTTGAATCTAGATGCTAGTTCTTCGGTCCACTTTTTTGTTCTATTTATGGCTTGGTATCTAATATCCTAAATTCACAAGTATTCCAGAAACTTGCCTGTTAATATGTTACCAATGTTAAGAGAAACAAAGTGAAAACTATTAAATATATTACCTGTGGTCCACATAGCTATTCAACCAATCCTTGGGAGTCTTCTCGTTAGGTTTGCCATATTTATCTAGTAAACCTTCTTTTATCATAGTCTTCTTCATAGAGGCCTGCAAATACATGAATAAGCCAATACAATTTATCTTGTTTTACAATTTAGAAAACTTAATTGAACATTTTACACAAATTATAGAGAACAGTGATGCTTTATTTAATATTTTCCATTTATTAGAGGTGAGCGAAATCCACTTTTTAAGATCAAAGTGAACTTGAATCAAATATATGGAATATTCTCAAAGCTGAATTGAAGTTAAAATATTCTTTGTTGGATAAATATATATATATATATGGTTATTTATATAACCTCATGTACTAGAAAGTTTAGAAAATGTTTTATTGCAAAATTGTTTGTAGTATTTAATTTAACTGACAAAGTCCCTTTCACAATTTACAATTCAATTACTTCAGATTTTTCAATATGAATAATGCCTAGAGACATGCAAAAGGTGAGGTTATTTTTAGGGAAAAAAGTGGTGTTATTTTTCTTAAAATGTGATGATACTATAAGCTGAAAGCTATATTATTTACTTAAATACGAGTCAAATTAGTATTTGTTAAAAAAAAAAATTAGGATAAAAATGTCTACATTTTATCGTTCATATTGTGTATAACTATTTATTCAGAGAAAAATCAAATATAAATAAATAGACACAAAACATTTCACGCTTAATAATATCAAATTTGATATCCCAATATATCATTACCTTTGAGTATTACAAATAGCAATAATTGATTATCAACTTTGATTTATACCAAACAAGAATAACACAAACATGTCATCATAGAAGACTAAACTAATAACAAATAAGGAGAAGGGAATAAAAATTAAGAAGATATAATTTCACCAAACATGACCGTCCGTAGCAAGGACTATACATATTAATGTCCTTGCTTAGACCTAGCATGAAATCTTTTAAAAGCTGAAAACAATGAATCGATCTATCGACATTTAGGCATTGTAGTGTGTAAAAGTAGATATTGTGATTTTTAATGCTAATCTCAGATAAAAAAAAGCTTGAATATCCCGAAAACATTTATTTTTCCTATGATCCATTTTATACCTATAATATAAGTAAAAACAAATACTATTCATAAAAACGGCAGCCCTGGTATAGTGCTTTTACCAGTGTTACTGGGTTGAAAATTATATTGAATGAGTTGGTATTTGCCAAATTACAAAAGAATTGTGTTTATTTAGATAAATGCTTAAATTTGTGTTATCTGCATGAAAACAGAATGAGTAAAAATTCATTTGATCATAAATGGGAATTTTGCAAGTCCCTAATAATGTTTTGTACTGTACAAAACAGCTCACCCAAAATGGCAATAAGTGACAATAATTGTCCTAACGAGATTTTTTTCCCTTTCAAAATGAAGCCGAAGCTGATATTTTTGTTTCTAAGTCAAGTCAAAGTTTCGCTCACCCCTAGCATTAATAAATTACCATATAGTTAACCCTACTATTAACTAGCTTACTTATAACAAACTTATGCTTTTTATAAAACAAATTTGAATCTCTTTAAATATTTTGCCACCACACACACAGCCTGATTATGATAATAAAATGATTGGATTTTGTTAAATAAAGGGTTGGATTTCAGTCTTAAAAATATTAAAACAAAATACATTTTTTGGCTAACAATTATCAAAAAATAAACTACTTAAACATAAATGGTATATGGATAGAAAATCTCATATAATAGGTTAAGTAATCAATTTGGCAAAAATATTCAATTTAGTTTTATTTCGCATATGTGAATTAATTTTTTTTTAAATCTACAATTAATCCTAAAATATATTTTGATAGTAGTTTTAGTATGCTAAGTAAGAGTTTATAAAACACAGAGATATTTTGGTGTGCCCTACATTTATTAAATATTCATGACAAAAAAAGAGGAAGATACTGTGTCCATCCTCTCATTTTTCACAATACTTTAGTTGTCCTTTCTTGCATTCTTTTGAATTGAGTTTATTTTCTGTCTGTTCTATATTAATTTCTGAGTTATGTCATGACTGGGGAGTAGCTGTAAGTTTAGGCTAATTTTGAGCAAAGTATAACAAATACTAATCTTAGTTGCACAATGAACTTGGCATACAAAAAATGAATAGCCTCGAAGCTAATTTAATGACTTTCATGACTGGTGAAAGATTTTTAAATGATTTTTCTTCTAATTAGACATATTTATAGGTTGTTTATTTAACAAAAAAACACACACATTTGTGGTTCACATAGATATAGTTAAAACCAGGTACAACTGTACCTGATGACATAAGTTAATCTAGCGATACATTTCATCTTCAAACAGAAACATTACGACAGAATGTTAAAAATACACTTTAGTTATTCTTATGCTTAGTTAAATTTACCTTCTCAAATAATATGTTTATACAAAATAAAGAAAAAGGTCTATATTTGAAAGATCTAATAAAGAAAAAAACAAGGATACTTCAATGTAATTGATGCTTTAGCAAATTCTACTAACCGTTCAGGTTATATGCTAAGAGATTGTTAGTATGAAATTAGTAAGTGGTATGCAAATGACCAATTTACTTATGATTTTTTCATATATATATTAATTTGTAATGTATGCTCAAGATGACAGTTATTGAACAACAAAATGTAGTATTTGAACTGTCAATATCATAACTGGCGAAACTTGTAAACTGTCGAGGCCTGAATATTTTTTCCGAAGCAAAGTCTTAAATCCCAAAGCTTCCCACACCCTTAAAAATAAAGCTACCAATGGGAGCTAAATTTTGTACTGTAGGCTGGTTGCCTCAAGGTGTAGATGAAGAATGAAATCTATACCTTGGGTCCTAAGCCCCACTTCCTGGGATAAGTGTCTCGTTCCATTATCACCCGTTTAAGTTTAGCAACTATACCATGATCACAACTTGCAATAGTTGCGGTGGTCATGAGCGCAATACCTGAAACAATGTGTAAAATTATATTAATATATAATAAAATTATTTAAAGCATTGCGAGAAGGATGATGAATCAATTCACTTAAATCAAATGCATCAAGCCTGTGTGAAGCTATGAATCCCAGTATAACTAAAATTCTAATCTTATGTTCCAACTTTGCTATCAAAATATAATAAACAATTTCATCATAACATTTTATATGATTCATGTGAACAATATTTTAATTTTAATTTCATTTGAAAGATCACAGATTGATGGTTTTAATTACTTTATATATTGGACTTGACTAAAATAAAATATCACAAATATGATTCAAAACATTTTCACTATAGCATATTTGATTAGAATTTGAAAAATTTCTTAAGTATGATTTTTGTTTGACTTAGTAATTTAAGATCTGAATTTGAGAATTTTAGATTCACACTGGCCTAAAATGTATGTTGGTATAAATGATACAACATTTGTGATTTATAAAATGTCAAAAAAAGATTAAATTTGAATTTCGTACATTGAAGAAACTTCAGAAAAAAGTTGTTATTATTACGGGCATTTCCCATTTAACTTTCACTTTCTAAACCAACTAATTAAATCAGCACACGTCTTACAATTTAACTATTATTATTATTATTAGCACCGCGTCTTACTACCCGTTCAGGTTATACGCACTTACGCTAATGTGTAATGGTATAATGGTAGGGTGATTGTGAGATGAAATGAAGGACCTACAGTTTAACGTGGAATCCGAACCACGGGGAAGGCCTGGCATTCCACACATTTACAAGATGTATTGTCAGAGGTGAAGGAAGGGTTTGGTAATCAGATAAATCTGTGCCGGGACTGGGGATTGAACCCCGGCCGCCAGCACAGAAAGTCTGACACCTTACCCCTAGACCGCCAGGTCACCTTACAATTTAACTAAACTTTAGAATATACACAAATGACAAAACCCAATCACCTAGCCGCTAAACCAATTTGTGGAAGGAGAAGCCCCAATTTCACATATCTCACATATGAAAGAGTTTTCCACCATGCCAGGAATCAAAATTGGCCTAAGCTCAATAGGCAGACGTGTTACTGAGTGGGCTATGTATGGTATTAGCCCTATGCACATACAGAACAGACGTATGTAGCAAATAAAATTAACAAACCCAATACGGCTTTTAAAATTATACTAAAAACTAAGTCCACATTTTACAATGGTGCCACTTGATAAATAAGTAGTGGTTCTTGCCTCTTATTATGTACCTCAAAAGAGTTACATGAGGTTTTACTTAATTAGATGATGAACTTTACAAAACCTTGTAGACACTGGGCATCGATCAAATTGGATTAAATTATATGGAAAATGTGCAAATCCCACCTAGCGCTATGGCCTCTCCTTTGGTGGTCATGATGACTATCTCCTCATTGAGTTCAATGCCATTCTCGTATCGCAGCACACCAGGTAGCATGATTTTTGCTCCATAACACACAGCATTGACCTGGCACATAAATCATAAACTTAAGAAAAATGGCGCCAAGCTAAATTAAAATTAAACACTGATCCTAAGAATCGAGGTATTGAAAATCTAATTTGACATCCTTACTTTTAAAACTATTACATAAATTGTGATTGTAGGTATCTAATTCAATAAATTATAAGTTAAAAGTCCAAATTAAAGTTACGCACAAGCAGTTTAAATAACTTACTGCGCTGTCTTTCATGCATATCCTCTTGTGATTTACAAGCAGACCTTCCAAAGGTCGTATAACCCTACGCAAGTAGGACTCATCTTTGTGGTTTTCATACACCCACTGTGCATCCAGCACGTCATGCATTGTCACCATGCCTTCTTTCTCTGATTGGATGCCTAAAACAAAGTTTACAATATGTTGAAAGTAACTACCTTTATTTTAGCTCACATAATAAAGCCTTATATAAAAACACTAATAACTCAACTTTCAAATGTCCATGGTTTGAAATTAAGAGGGATAGCCACCTATACCCCGAGTGATGTTGGAGTGGCAATTGTTTATATAAAACACTTAAACAAAAAAAACTTTCACTATTACAGACAGCTTCTTCAGGTTCATAGAGTAAACTAGTTGGACTGAAAGGTCGAGTGTCAACAATTAATTTTATTTTCTTGATAGGATTGCACTGTAAGCCTATAGATGGTAGAACTTGGACTAGAGAGGCCTGGATGTATAAAAAAACTTGGCAGTTTTATTACAGTAATAATAGTACATATTGTTATTGTGACATACAAATGGTTGAAAAAATTTAGTGAGTGTGCTAGTAGGAAGAATAAAAGTTCATCTAAAGTTGAGGTTAGGGGCTGCCTGGGTTTGATAATATATTGATGGGTCGGTTTCAATGTTCTTCTCTATGAAGAGTTGCAGATTTCTTGGTTGAAGGATTTTAATACCTCTATGAGATAATGCTTAAGCTACAGACTTTGTGCTTCAGCGTGTGACAATAAAGACTTATTTATTTTTGATATATGCATTGTCAGAGTGACTTTTAGTGTTTCTGTTGTGAAACCAATGTAAGAAACTTTGCATTGGTTGTATTCCAGTTGGTGGATGAAGTTTTAAGAATCAAATGTTGTCCTGTTATTGGATTATTTATTTATGTTTTGTTGCTGGAGAAATAAATCGCTTTTTTAATGTGCGTAGCAGGTTTTTCAGGGAAATGAGATTAAGGTGTGTTTGGGTTTGAGACTAAGTCAGGTCTTACAAGTATACCAAACAGATTGGTAATTTGTTTACAGGCTAATCTCAGAGGCTCTGCAAAGACATTCAGTCTAATGGTTGATTGAAATATGAGAAAACATGTTTTTAAGATTTTTAGTTTTTGAAGTTCAGGATTACACAGAGATTTTACTTATTCCTGTTGTTGCCTGCCATTTTGTACTCGGTCTATTTGATTGCTCACCAGAGTTTGACTATAACCTGCACTCATAATAGTATGTTGCAGTTTCTGATTGTAAATTGAAATTACATTGCTGGAGAAAATTATTTTTTTAAATTAATGTTTGAGTTTTTTAATTTTACCTGAACAATTTATACTCCAGCACCACTCGGGCAGGTGTGTGATGTATCCTTTCTAATTTAAACCACAAAAGTTTGATATTTTAATTACAATAAAAGATATAAAGGTTGTATTTTATTAATATATTATTAATATTAATTTAATCTTATTCTTAAACACATAAAGGTATTTGTCTACAGAGTGAGGATATAATGAGAAAAGGACAGCAGCGAGAGTCGTTTTACAGGTGCGTAAGAGACCTGATATGGAGAAGAGAAGTGCCCTTGAAGTGTAAAGAAGTGTTGTACAGGGCGTACTTTGTACCTATTGTCACATATTCAGCAGAAACATGGGACATTGAATGTAAGAGATACTTTTAAAGCAGAGGCCATGGAAATTAAGGTTGTGAGGAGCATGTTAGCTGTCACAAGTAGAAACTGGATTAGGAATAATGCTATCCGGCAAAGAGTAGGGGTACAGGGAGTACATGAGATAGTAGAAGAAGCCAAATAAAATGTTGGAAATGAAGATGTAGGAAAAAGACAGCAAGGAAGGCCAGGAAAGAGATGGGAGGAGAAAATAACACAAAGTATATAAGTGAGAGGAGAAGAATGGAAAGAATTAAAAGAGGAAGAGTGGTGGAAGTCCAATTTCCTCCAAATGTATTATTATTATTAACCTGAAAGATTCAAGTTGGTTTGGTTTGTTTCATTTTTGGTTTAGAATCAAGAGGCATGTTAAAATCACACAAAGTAGGGTAAATTAAGGACCTTTTTTTCACTTTAACTCAGTGATGAATGGACGTGTGACTCATAGTTTACTCCTTTTGGTAACATGGAAGAACAGGATGGGAGATAGTTGGCAATGAAAATAGACTTCTGTGGTTTCCATGGGAAGAAATGTAAACTGTTATTGTTTTTACTTTTTAGTAGTTTTATTTATATCATCTTTTTCATAAAATATATCTAAATAACCAAGTCAGGTTATCAATTAAAATAGAAAGTAGTGAAATTCAAAAATGTTTTTATTGTGTAACATTTATTTTTTGTATTACAAGAAAACAAATCTTTGATCCTACAAGAATTCAAACTAGTCTCTCTGAGGGGTAGTTGAACATCTTCTGAAGCCCAATGTCTAGGATGTTAAGTTTAACCAACCTGATCTGTTCCTCCTCAGCTCTATCATTTGACCTCCAACTCCTAGATGGAGTCCTAAGTGAACACACATTGTTCGTATGTAAGTTCCTGCCTCACATTTCACCCAAAAGATTCCTGAAACAGTGTCCCAAATTAAAAAAATATTTTGATTGATTACTTCTGAGCCTGGATTCACTAAAGTAAACAGATAGATGCACATAAATCTGTTTCATTAAAGAGAGCAAGCGCGGTTTGAGAGAAAATTTGTGGCATTTATTTGCGCCCATTCAAGAGTAGTTGCAGCTTTAAAATCTTATAACTTCAGTCAATTAAAATGGGAGCATATTATTGTAATGCATCAAAATACATTTAGCTGTGCTACAATGAATGATAATGGCATTAAAATAATAAGGTGCATCTTGGGCGCAAAGTTGCACTGGAGCAAATTTACACCCTTTAGTGAATCAAAGCCTTGAAAATTAAAAAAAATTATAAAATACATTCATCAAACAGCATTAAACATTTAGAATGTTTGAGTAGCTCACCTATATTTCTTTCACTGTCATAATCAAGCAGCTTTGTCTCATAGATTGTGCGCACTCGGAGTTGTCTTTTCACTGCAGAGATGAGAGGAGGTCTTTGAAACAAAGCTCCTCTTAACTTCTCAAGACCTTGAATAACCTGCCAATACATGCAAAATCTGAGTTAGGGGATCTCAAGCATTACTCTAATTCAAACTTGTCTTTGACTAAAGTGTTGGCCTAAGCTCTGCAATTTTGTAGGCTTGGAAGTTTTGAGCTTATTGTGGTAAGACTATTTAAATAATGTATTGCATGTCTGGTGATGATCGGCACAGTTTACTATATTTCTCTTATGATGGTGTTTGGCTCTAGTGTAGTTGGCATGATCATGAGAATATTTTCACTGTCAGCAACTGTCAATTGAGTTACTGGTTGTTCAAGGGAAAGGTAAGGAGGATATCTGAAAGTATGGAATCACATCTAACTGTAGTGTTGTTATGAGAGAAAATATGAACACCCAAGGTGATTGTGCTACAAATTATGGATTTAAAAAAATTTAGTGCCAATGTAAATTTGTAAATGTAATGCTAAAATGTAGTAAGCTAAAGCTATACAAAACCAAATTGTTTCCAAATACACTTATTTTTAAACTATACTCAATACTAAAAGCAGATTATAGTTATTTTGTTAACAGTTTATTCAAACATTATCTTAACAGTTAAGTATCAAATTATTCATGTTTATTGAATAAAAGTTATTTTATTTTCATTCATAAAATCTGTTTTTTTCCCTTTCAATAAATACTAGTTTTTTGTTTACATAGTTAAATTTTAAAATTATTAATTAATGTATGGTGAGGCCAATGTAATCTGCATCTCATCAGTGTAAACAGAATATTGATTTTGCTTTAATAAGAACCATATGAGAGGTCCCTTTCCTGTGAGAAATTGTTACAAATTTATAATAATGTTAATGCACATTAAATACAAATGTGACATTGATATACTGTCCTTAATTATAGCATTTTTTATATTACTTCCCCCCCCCCNCCCCCACCCCCCCGAAAAATCCCAGGAAATTATTTCTCCAACCCAAGTTTTGGAATCCTACACAGTCCTAGTCTAGTTATATACATAAGAATTAATTGGTTAAGAACCAAAAAAATAAAATAACTAAAGATCATACCCATGTGAGAACTTTTAGATATTAGGCTATATTTACCTTATTTTTAATAGTTAAAGATTCTTAGTTAAAATGAGAATTCAAATTTTAAAAAGTGGATTCTACCCATCTCTAAATGTGTTTGTTACCTTCTGAACATCGTCAACTGGTGAATGAAGAGTGAAGATACAAACGTATTCCTTGCCCGCATTTTGTTGAGACTTGGCCAATCTTGTTGCTCTAGCCACGCAGACAATCAGGCAGCCTGAAATTTAAATTATACTAAGAATGGCACAAAGGTAAAATTATATAATAATTGGATTTGTCTTAAAGTATTTCATAACCAGTATAATTTAAATAGTTTTCGGGTGTTGCGTAAAAGTCCACTTTTTCAATTAGAATTTAGATGCAAACTTTATTTGAATAGAAATATTCACAAAGCTGAATTGAAGTTAGGATATTTTTTGTTTATTGCTTTATAACAAACAAATATATCATGTTTAGTTATATAACCTTATGCACTAAAATCACTTGTAAAATCTATAGTTGTAATTATTTAAAGGAACGCCCAATAAACAATAACAAAAGGATCTAATTAAAAATGAAAAGATAAGTGTTATGAAATATAAGGTAAAAGTTAAGGCCGCATGAAATTTATTAGCAAAAAAACATATTGAGTTTTTAAGAAAAGAACCTTTAGAAAATTAAATGAAATACAGAAATGACAAGTTTGAATATAATATACCACCCCCCCGAAAAATCCCAGGAAATTATTTCTCCAACCCAAGTTTTGGAATCCTACACAGTCCTAGTCTAGTTATATACATAAGAATTAATTGGTTAAGAACCAAAAAAATAAAATAACTAAAGATCATACCCATGTGAGAACTTTTAGATATTAGGCTATATTTACCTTATTTTTAATAGTTAAAGATTCTTAGTTAAAATGAGAATTCAAATTTTAAAAAGTGGATTCTACCCATCTCTAAATGTGTTTGTTACCTTCTGAACATCGTCAACTGGTGAATGAAGAGTGAAGATACAAACGTATTCCTTGCCCGCATTTTGTTGAGACTTGGCCAATCTTGTTGCTCTAGCCACGCAGACAATCAGGCAGCCTGAAATTTAAATTATACTAAGAATGGCACAAAGGTAAAATTATATAATAATTGGATTTGTCTTAAAGTATTTCATAACCAGTATAATTTAAATAGTTTTCGGGTGTTGCGTAAAAGTCCACTTTTTCAATTAGAATTTAGATGCAAACTTTATTTGAATAGAAATATTCACAAAGCTGAATTGAAGTTAGGATATTTTTTGTTTATTGCTTTATAACAAACAAATATATCATGTTTAGTTATATAACCTTATGCACTAAAATCACTTGTAAAATCTATAGTTGTAATTATTTAAAGGAACGCCCAATAAACAATAACAAAAGGATCTAATTAAAAATGAAAAGATAAGTGTTATGAAATATAAGGTAAAAGTTAAGGCCGCATGAAATTTATTAGCAAAAAAACATATTGAGTTTTTAAGAAAAGAACCTTTAGAAAATTAAATGAAATACAGAAATGACAAGTTTGAATATAATATTTGTTACATCATATAGAAGAGAAGATAGATTAAACAACAGAATACTAGTAAGACTATAAATAGTGAAAACTTTATAAAAACCTATTAAAGAATGTGAAATAGAGTATAAAAAGAACAATAGGTTTAAAATACAGGATACATATTAAAATTAGAACAAGATTACAATACAAATGAAAAATCAGATATTCTAAGGTTACAGATTAAATGATTAAAACATTATAAAGAAAGATATATTAGGTTTAGTAATGAATTAAAATATTAACATTTTGAGGTAACACTGTTGATAAATTCACAATTGTCAAAAGGAGAGTTAAAATTGTAACCAATGAAAGTGGACAGTGGCTATTAAGGCAGAAAATTGTTTAGTAAAAGTTAGAGAAGTTAATTATACAAGTAAAACTTGGAAGAAAAAAACAACATTATATAGAAGATGAAATTAATTAATTTAGGAATGTTAAAAAAAGATTCATATTCATCCAACATGTTATAGATGGTCATGAAATATTTGTGTTCTGAGAAAACTGTGAATAAGTTTAGATAGTCCTACATAATGAGACCATTTAAAAATATATTCTATACATTGAAAAAGTGAACTTAGTGTGGTGGATCTAATCACATTCTTACCTGACACTTTGGGGTCCAAAGTACCCGAGTGACCTGTCTTGTCAACTTTGAGGATCCTCTTAACCCAGGACACAACTTCATGTGAACTAGGGTTTGAAGGTTTGTCCAAGTTAATGTAACCTGTCCGTACATATTCACCAATCTCTCGCTTAAGTGGAGATGAACCAAATGGGAGTGGAGTGTAATGACTTGTACGTGTATTCAGCAGGTCAAAGTTCTGCCAGAGGAATAAACACATAAATACCTGTGTAGCAAGCCTAGTATATATATATATAAATCTAAGATTTTTTTTTTTCAATAGACACATAATTATGACTATGTGAAAGTATAAAATAACCCAAAACAATTATTATTAAGGTTAATAATAACAAGTGTTTTATGAACACGTATTAAGGCAGCCATGTCCACACCGCAGCCCACTTGCAACCTCGGATACATTTTGTGCTGCCAACCAGCTCAGATTGAAACACTTTAAAGTGCAGAAATAAACAACGAGACAGGCTTATGTATCTGACTTATTATATAGGTATTTGTTAAAAATAAATACTTATTCATTCATGTTTTTATGATATTTGAGCATTAGGTCAGACTATACATTTCATGTACGGCCCACAGCTAATTCCCAAAAACCTTATGTGGCCCTCAGTCATGGAAAGGTTGGACATGCATGGATTATAATTTGATAATTTGCAATTGTACACTTTTTCTGAAATTCACTATTTTTTTAATCATTGCATCTTACTTCTTGTTCAAGTTATATGCATATATGATAATCACCCTAATGTGATAGGGATGTAGAAGGGAGCATTTTAGAGACAATCTACCCACATTTATGTGGAAGGAGGGTGGGAAAACCCTTTAGGAAAATACCACTTTAAGTATAACCGACAGATTGGAATCCCACTTTCACTGTCTTCAGCTGAAATTGTTTATTTAAGTGTGTTATAAACCATGAAGTTATCTGCATGATTCTAATTCTGACCAGGGGCATTCATGATAGTGTTCTACAATCTCTATTCAAGCATTTGCATTTGCGGATGAATTTATTAACTGTTCTACAGTCTATAAGACTCAATCATATCAATCATTTTATGGAGAAAAAAAAAGTTCAAATAAATACAATATTTATCCTGTTGAATAAAACTGTAATGGATCATAAATATATGGAATTTTTATCAAATAACTTAGCCTATATTATTCTAATACTAACTTATAGAAATAGAGGAAAACTGATCTCCAATTTATAATTATTAGGAAAGGCTATATTTATTATTTCCCAGTGCCCATATTTACCTTTAATAGAAGAGGCCATTCCGATGTCTGTAACGTTGAGATTTCAGAAGATGGTTTCAAATGAAAACTTGCTTCTGTTTGAACGTCCCCCAAAGACTTCTTTTTCTTCTTCTTTTCTACTCTCACATCCATTCCTAGAACTGATTCAAAAATGAAAATACTAAGCACATTCTTATCAACTTAATCAATGGTACTCGAAAGTTAATTGCTGTACTTACAAAAGTATGCTGTGTATCCCTAACTTAAGCTAGTTATATCCTCTCCACCTCATTACACCCTTTCTATTTCAGATCCATTTTAATGTTATCCTATCTGCATCTAGGTCTTCTCAATGGTCTCTTCCTATAGCGTAATTCGTAATTTACAAGACTTGAACAGTTATGGTGGCTACAAAACTTATACTATTACAAAATTCCCCGAATTTACAAAATATAAAAAAAAAATCCTGGCTTGACTTATTAACAATTTTTCATGCCGAATGGCATTTTTTTTAGCTTATTGAATTGATAGTATAGTTTCTAAATAAATCCTAACGGCGACTTAACTAGTTATTTTTTCGGTATTTAACATTTTATAGGACTTATTTGTGTATCTGTGTATATGAGTTATAAAAAAACACTGTAAATGTTTAAACATATATAGGCAATGCAGTTTGTTAACATAGAGAAACCAAATCTCTCACTTTTGTTTCAATGTTTAGAAGCAGAATTAGTCAAATAGGCTTATTAAAATTCCCTGACCCTTCCTCAATTTGTATTGAATTCCCTAAAATTTCCCCGCTCTCCCTGATATCTACAGGTTTTCTCTGTCTGTAGCCACCATGTTATTCTAACAATTTCTTGTCATGATTACATGGTATGTAGGTCATCATTATGTAACCTCCACTCCCAAATAGCTTTTTGGACTAAATATTTCTGTAGCACCTTGTTTTCTAACACACTTTTTTTTAATGAAAGGTAAGAGACCAAATTGCACACCCATAGAGAACATGACATATTATCATATATTTTTAAATCAATGTCATTAAGTCTCTAATTCAAAAAATGAAAGAAGGCCTAACCTAAATTTATTAGAGCAAGTAGTAAATGTTTAATAAGTTTTGTAGGCTATAGAAAATATGTTAACTTTGCTTTTAATTTATTCTTTCTTAGCATCACATCTTATTTCCCATTCAGGTTGTACGCTTGTGTATTAATTAAATTAATGGGTTTGGATGAAGAAGGTTGAATTTATAAGTGCACCCACAATTGCATGGAAAGAGTGTGGGAAACCATTTAAGAAAAACCACTCTCAGTACATCCGGCCATGAGTGAACTAAGAGCTCCCTGTCATCGGTAGTCCAGCCTATCGTGAGAGTAGTGCCTAAGACCACGGGGCCACTGAAGTGGGTTTTTAAATAGTGTTTACCCAATTTGGTGGCCACGTGGTCTGATGTTCTAGTCTCATGTTGAACTAGACTGCTGAAGATGGTGAGATCGGGGTTCGATCCCAGTCGAGTGTATTTAAGGTGTTTTTCCACTCTCCCTCCACATAAATGCAGGTGCATTTCTCTTAAATTAAGCCTTCCTAATCCCTAACCCATTAGTGTAATTAGTACAAGGGTTTTTAACCTGAACGGATAAAAAGACACGGCGCTAAAAAAATTGTACAGTTATTAATTTATAGCTTTAAGAAATCTAAGTATTTGATTGCACATTAAATTCTGTGGTTCCATAGCTTAACTTATGAGAGTAGGGCTTATAGTATGCTTTACTTCAAATGGAAAACTAATGTTTTTCTTTTGTTTTTCTAAATAACATTAAAATGTAAATTAGGGAATAGCTTGTTATGTATAGAACAGATGAAAATTACTGTGTTTCAGCTCTAGTCTTAGTTTTGTTTCAACAGCGACAGATAAAATTTGCAAGTATTAAACAAACAGAAAACATAAGATGTACTAGCTGCGCCTTTGGCACCTGTCCTTTAGATTTGGAAAGGTTGGAAATCATAATTTACTGATGCTATTTTATAATATGGAAAACAAGTAAACATTTGTTCTTAAATTAACTAAAAGATCTAGAAGACAACTATGGCAGAAACACAGGGGCCCCTTTATCCTTAATACACCAATGTAACTCGAGTTCTTTGCATCAATTATATTTTAGACTAGTGATCGACTCTTTGTTTTGGTTTATAAAATACTAACTTATAGAAAAAGAGCCTAGTTTTAGAACATTTAAGAAAATGAAAAATGTTTATATAAGTGTATAGAAATTAACTGTCTTCATTTGGTCAGACAAATTATATGCATTCTTTTGTCATAGTTATGATGGTAGTAAGGGAATAATACATAATTAAGCACCTTATCATTTTAACATTCTACTTAAGATACCATATCTTTAAAAATGTAACATTACTATGATTATAGGGGGCCTTCTCACAAGTAAATGGCAAATTCAATGGTATTATAATTATATTTATTTAAAATTATTTTATTTTTACAACAGTTGAACAATTCCATAAAAACCTATGTCCAAACGTAAACATACTAAACCTAAACTTGGTTTAATGCAATATCCTTTATGATAGGCTGTCATCTTATATTATGAAAGTCAAATAGTTTATTTTGTAATTATAGAAATTCTAATTTATTAACAAATGGAATATTAGTGAAGTTATATATCAAAGTCAACCAAGGAATTACTGTGAAGGTTAGGTTAAGCTATGTTGAAAAGGTACTGTACCCCCAATATATAAATTTATATGGTCCATTATTTAGCCTTAAAATTTATATTTTAAAATTTGACTTCTGATTATTGTGTCCGCTCAGATCTTAACATTTTCAGTTCGGGTCTAATAGAGTGTTGTGTAAGTTTGCTGGATGTGCAAGAGTAGTTTCATTTAAATATGAAAAGTATAGTTACCCTGTCACAATAATATTGTCTGTTGCAAAATAGTGCAACTGTGTGGCTGTTGTAGAATATTAGTGAGCATAAATTAGCTCCTGTAAAACTTTGGTTATACCATTTAACACATTTTTCAAAGTTAAATGTTCCTGCGTCACTTTGCGTCACTTAAGTTAGGGGAGTTTGGTTTTGAATAATCATTGTATTCCCTGAATTTTTGTGAGTGTAAGCTAATGCCTGTGTTTTTTAAATTATTTTTATTTATATTAGAAAGAAAAAAAACTGGCTTAAAGATATGTTTTTAGGTTTTGTCGCAGTAAAAGTATTAAACTTTTATTATTATATATATATATATTATTTATATAAATATAAAATACCAGGGGAGAGGGCTGGCAATACATACATATGCCCCACACATATCCTCACAAAGAGAATGGCTGTATCCGAATAGTCTACTTATGCGACGTCGCGTTGGCTCGTGGCGTTGATAGCTGCATTGGCAATCACGTGACCAAGTGTAGATCTGTCCGAATAGTCGCGGACTAGACCGATGCAGTCTTCTCGTGGCGTTGGTAACCATGGATATGAACGCTACAAGCCATGTGGCGTTGGTGCGGTGTTTGACTGGCAATTGTTTTAGTACTATTGTTTCGTCTGTTGAGCACCGACTTACACAAATTATTTGGTAGGAAGCAGCACTGTGGGTCCAAGTGTGTTGCTGTTCGAATAGTTTGATGCAGTCTTCACTATGAAAACCGCGAGAAATGTAAAATTATCAAGACTGCATCAAGTCAAGTGTACTTGACTATTCGGATACAGCCTAAGTTATAGTAGGTAAGCCTACACAATAAGAAATTATTATTATTAGCACCGCGTCTTACTACCCGTTCGGGTTATACGCACTTACGCTAATGTGTAGTGGTAGGGTGATTGTGATATGAAATGAAGGACCTACAGTTTAACGTGGAATCCGAACCATGGTGGAGACCTGGCATTCCTCACATTCACAAGATGTCTTGTCAGAGGTGAAGGAAGGGTTTGGTAATCAGATAAATCTTTGCCGGGACCTGGGATTGAATCCCGGCCGCCAGCATAGAAGTCTGACACCTTACCCCTAGACCACCAGGTCACCACACACAATAAGAAAGTATTACTATTTATTTATAAGTGACTACTATTGACACTATTCAACGCTTCATACATCAAAGTTTTATTTTTAGAATAAAATTTGTTTTCATAAAATGATTAGTATGATTATTAAAATGGTTTAGGGCATAAACTTCTTATAAAGCTGGTAGGATGCGAAAGTCGAATTAGTTGATAGGAATTATATAAATAAGAGCAAATGAGCCACAAAACATGGCTCATTTATTACTGAATAATACCTATTAGTAAATCTTTATCTTAAAAATTGTAAAGTATAATTCGAGTAAAATTAATTTAAAAGTTTACTTACCAGCGTCTGCCATTTTTTCACAAACACACGTGTTCACGAATAATACACAGAGAAGCCGAAACCGGTAGAAGTACTTTGGCCCCAGGGCTGCCAATTTCTAAACGCTATAAATTTAATATTACCTTCTATAACTAAAGTACCCCTAAAGTCTAAGATGATAAAGTATAGGTGTAAGCACATACATCTGAAACAGTTTCTTAAACACAGTTATTAATCATTGAAATTTGATTAATTCTTATATTCATAGCAACAATAGTAGAATAGATATAGCAACATACTAAAATAGTCCTTTGACTCTTTAATGTAAAAAAAGAGTATTATGTATTCAAACGAGCTGGCCTCAATTACAGTAATAAATGCAGTTGTCGTGTATAAGTAGAAAGTGAATATGGCGAAGAATATACTTTTGTGGCCATTTAGAGGTAACGTGACTCACTACCCTCTTGTGCTTTTCCCGACCAAACTGCTCACTTGGCTGATTTTATTCAAGCTGAACGATATTGTGTGCAGTTCTACTTTATTTTCTCACCAATGTACATGCAATTTGTGATTTACAGTTATATTCGGTTGAGTGTAGTTTGGGTTGTGTAGAACATCAGGCTAAGAGAGTATCCTAACAAACTGTTTAGAGAAACTGATTTAATGAATTTTTAAGTGCAGTAAAAGAGGTAGGTTTTGATGTATCTGTGTAAAGTTTGCGTACCGTAAACGATAAAAACTTTTATACCGAATGGAACTTAAATAAATTCTGAGCTCATAGAAGAGTGGTGCAGGAACTAATGGGCAATGGCACCTACAAATCGAAATTAATTTTGTTCAAACCAGCTGCCGCATTTTTGCAAGGAGCTACTATTAATATATCATCTACCAATTAATTACGTGTTAATGGTATTGTGTTGGTGTTTTGAAATATATAATATAATTTCTATAAACGTATGTTTTTTTCAACATAAGTATACATAAGTGTGATGATGATTAATAGTTGTTATGTTTTGTAAAGGTCAAATGTGTGACTTAATTTAACAATAGATTTATATCGAAACCGTATATAAGTTATATCTTAATGTATACCTACGTTAATTTTTTTTCATATACCTGTGTTATTCAACAAATAGTATTAATTCTCAATGAATTTCTAGTCCACAAAAATGTACGTGTAACTATTGGAACACCCTCTACATTTAGTTGTTCAATCATACTCATTTGCCAACCCACACACCTTCTCCCAAGAAGTAGTTTGCATAATATTATCTTGAACCCACAGCTTAATCATAGTAGTTGTTCGATTCTACCTGTGCCACTGATCAAAATTCAACCATTTCTTCTTACCATGGCCTTGGCTGGATTGTTTGTGTGTTTTGATGCGGTGATGTCAATATCAACAATTTGCGTATTGTTCAAGATGCTTTAACCATAATATCTACGGTAGGTGGTTTCACATATAATTGGTTTTACAAATATACGAAACCATGATGCAAATATGCCGAAAGCGTTCTCCACCACTCTTCTTGCTCAAGACCAAGGGTGATCATAAATCAATTATTTTCTGGTGAGCTCAGACCTGCTGAATGGCTTCAACATATTTTTCCACAGAGGAAAGGCATCGTAAACTATAATAACGGCTGAATCCGAACAGTTCGTAGTCTTATTTAGCATCATGTTAGTGAGCTTAAATTAACAGAACATGACAGTACTACCTGCTCTTATATTAGTGTCAACATCTAAATATTAATATGAAGTAGTATTATCCATTTATTAGAACTAATAATACTATATTGAAAGTGAAATTGTGGTTACAAAATTCTGAGCCAATATTTCAGGGCCGTATGATGATTATGCACTTTTCGTTGATTGAACCACCGTAATTGGGGAGATTCTATGGTGACATAAACACGCCCTATCTTCTTCCATTCCCCTTCTGTGGTAGGAAACTCTAGGAGCACAAACAGTCTACTTATAATTTGTGTATTATAATAATTGTTTAAAATTACATTTTTTATCGGATTCACAAAAATGTCGACAATTAACAAACAAATAAGTCAAAGAACATACAATTTAAGATATATATATAAATAAATATATATATATATATATATATATATATATATATATAAACATTATTAGAGGCATAGACATATAAGAAGTCATATATTGAAACAATAGCTATCAAGTTCATATATTGAAACAATATGACACAGTTCCTCTTCCATCCCGTAAGGGAATGGCGTAATTAGGTATGTATGCATATATATTTATATATTTGTATCTCTACATACACATTTTTATATATAAATAGATATTTCTATATATATATACTTACCCACATACATTTATATATAAATAAAGTGCAACAAACAATAGCAAACCTTAAAAAAGTAAATATCAAGCATGGTAATCTTTTAGTAAAGTGCTCAACTCAGGCCCGGATGTTCAAGTTGAGATCGATGGATTTTCTTAAACTCCATGGCGTAAGCCCACAATCGAACTATATTGTCCGAGTAATTACCACTGTTAGCGGTGATGCATCACAGAAAAATTCTTGAGTCACCATAGATCAAACCCAGTACCTATGGATCTGAAGGCAGGAACTCTGATAACTAGACTCCAGAGTCGGTCTGGATTTTCTTGAGTGATAAGAATCCGTAGCATACATTTCATTGGAGTGGCGTTAAAGCTGCTACTCCCATATCAAATGTGGAATGTAAAAGAACCCTGAAAGATAATGTGAATATACCTATCCAGCATATTTTTCAAGTCATTTCATGCGTGCTAATAAAAATTCAGTGTGGAAGTCAACGGGGAACCAGCTCAATTCCTGAACTCCCCATGTACATGGAATTCATACCAGATGGTTTATGCAGCACTAACCAGCCAAAGAGCTGAGTAAATGCCCAGCTCCATACGGATATAAATATTATCAATTCTATCCTCGGGTTGTTGACTTAAGAAGAATAAAATGTATGCAAGCCAGGCGTACCAGTCTTTGAAACTGTTCTGTGATTGCTACTTCTTATGATTTGCAAGAATATTAAGAAATTTTAAATTTTTCTATACGATTGGATATTCTAATGTAACCGTGTATTAATGCATTAATACTATGTTTTTGTCTTTTGTATAGAGTTACAATTTAACTAAAAGCTTATATCTGTTATAATCACATTTGCTCAGTTCAATAACAATATTAACAATAAAAACATATAACATTATATATTTAACAATTTAAAAAAACGTTAATTTTTTCATAGTAGCACTTAAAAACCAATGTTTTTTTTTATATATTTCTAGCCGTTGATTTCATCTATGTTACAAATGCTGTGACTGTTTCATGATTTTGTAGAAATAAATTTATATTTCTATCTATTTATATAATCTATCCTATAATTGGACGCTGTTTCATGATTTTTTAAGGAAACATTGGAAGCAAAGAAGAGGCATTTTGGTATTTATGTAGCATTATTGCCAACCTAGTGGTTATTTTGGTAAGATGTTTTATGTTTATCTGTCATGAAGTACATAATAATTATTGCTTTGATTTAGCAATAATCTTGTGAATTGAGTACTATTACAATCAACGCGTAAGGTGAGAGAAAATATATAAATAAATTCTTGATCCCTTTTGTAATTTTTACGTTTAGGTAGGTGTTTTTAGCTTATAGCTAGAGAATAACTCGGGCTATTAAAGCCGGCTAAGGATTGCATATTTGTATGTTGACCATTTTCCTCAAGGCTTACACCCATTTTCATTTAAACCATTTTAATAAAACAACTATTAAATAATTAACTTTTAATTAAAGTGTACATCCTCATTAAGAAATTAAACTCTTGAAATATCGGATCATATTGTTAATAAAGTTGGGTGTACAAAGTAAACTCACCAAAATAATTGAAATGCTCAAAAACATCCATGCCCAATTCACGGTCCGTAGGCCATCTGCGGCCCCGATTTCATCCTGTATACCTCACCAAATCAATTTGAAATACTTCAAATTTGTAGAAATAATAATTTAAACGTTGGACTCTTATTATTATATTTGGGCATTAGGTCCTATAAATATCATATATGGCCCCTGGCTAACTACCCATAACTTGTGCGACCCTCAACTGTGAAACGCTTGGACATGCCTGGTTTAGAGGATTTAGGAAACAATGTTTTAAAAGTCATTAAAAGGTTATAGAACGAAGCCTAACCATTTACACTGACCCCATTTCACTTATTTACTTAGCAAATCCAAATTTTGAGAATTATACTTATTTTTTAAATCATGTTTGAAGAAATCTTGTGCATCTACAAATGATACTACACAAAGTAACCATAGCCCTACACATTGGTGATCACATTAGTCTAATTAATCACTCTCGTGTTGAACTGGATACCTGTTGATGGGGAGGTGGTATTTGAATCCAGGCCGGGTTCTATGAAGGTGTATTTCCAAATTAGCTACCTGATCTATAATTCTAGCTTACACATTTCTACTCTCTAGCATTTAATCACTGTATGTGTATAATTCAAACGGGCACTAAGACTTGGTGTAAAAAGTAGGCCTATTATAATCATTATTACTTTCATAAAATAAATGTAAACCTAAAGCTATTGTCTTTGTAACATCCAATTTGATCTGATGTTTAATATTTCATTCTTTCTGATTTAATTCAGAAAATTGTAAAGGCTAACTGAGGTGTATAGTGTAATGTTGGAATTTAAAAATGAAAGTTCATTCCACCAACTTTCCTTGATGGATTTAATTATTTTTTGACACCACTCTGATGGAAAGCGTTGCCCTATATTTTGACAGGAATAAAAAAAAAAGTGCACTAAAAGTAATATTCAGGTTTTTTTGCTTTTTGTTTTGCTGTGGAACATCTTCCTAGATTTGACTTTAATTTACACCTATTTAATTGAATGATGTATTCTTGTGAGGTTTTTTCTACAACCTCTCAACAAAATCCCAACTAATTTGGCTAATTCTTACTTGTGGCATTTAAGCTAAGTACACGCCTCCATGTTTATTTGCAAAACACATATTCTTACTTTACAACATCCACAATATAGCTTAAGATTTAAATTATTAAAACTACTTAATTCTCTTTACCACCATCTTGACATAATTAAATCTGCTCATTCAAGCAGTATCATGCTTCACCTGTCACATGGTCCAACGCGTCAAACTCACAGTAGACTAGATTGCTGATGACGGGTAAATTAAGGTTTAAATCTGGGTAAAGTGTACTGAGGGTTGTTTTTTCAAAATGGGTTTCCACTTTTTCTCCATGCAAATGTGGGTACATTCCCTCTAAATATAACCTTTCTCATCCCTATAACCATTAGCATAATTTAGTACATAAATGCTTAACCCGAAGCGGTAATAAGCAACAGTGCTAAAAAAAGTATTATGCTTTCTTTTACAAAACCATTTCCATTTTCATTCCACTAACTTAGTACATAGGTTCCCAAAACACTGTCTTAAATTTGTTTATGAATTTGTAATGTAATAAATCGAAATCGTTCATTATTTCATAACTATGGATTCTTCTAGACTAGGGAGTAGATAATAAGTTATAATTCCTTGGGTTTTCTTTGTATGTACCCAAAGTTCAGTTGATTTAGATTTTTTTTTCTAGCATTGCATATTACAACAGTTTGTACTAATTACTCTAATGTGTTAGGGATGAGAAAGGTTGCTTATAGGAAGTGAACTCATGTTTGCATGGAGGGAGAAAGTAAAATCATTTAAGTACATCTATTAAACAACAGCTAATAAATGGGGACCTTACTGTTGGTTGAGCTACCCAAATGGCAAGTAGTTTTTCCTCATTAATAATAGCTAAAAGTCAACACACCATAAAAATATTATATATATATATATATATATATAAAAATTCCCCCTTGCTATTTTCTTCTAATTTATCTTATGTTTTAGTGTTAGCCTGTGAAGCTGGACGTGTCTTCGGAACGAGGTGGGATGGCGAGCCCCTCGCCCCAGTCCTCTCCTATGCCCCCTCCACAAACTCCTAGCCCAATGGGGCCACCACAGCAGTCACCTAGTCCTATGCCTTCACCTGGAGGTATGCCTCCTCCTGCTCCTAGCTCTATGGGGCCCCCACATCACCCACACAGTCCTACAGGATATCAGGGCCCTCCTCCACAGCCCCAACACAGCATGGGCCCTGGAGGTCCAGGGCCCGGCATGCAACCACAGGGGACTCAGACCTTCCAACAGCATGGGCCTCAGGTAAGACGCTTTGACACCTGATAATTTCACTGGTTCGTGTTAAGCTTAAAACTCCCACTGTGCTGTCCGAGGTAGTCATCCAATTAAATATTTATTTTTGTGTATACTGAACAAATTTGTCTTAATTATGTATTATTTCTGTGAGGGCTGGCCCAATCAGCCTTTTTGCCGATCAGGCCGATTCTATTTGATTTATTTTCTTTACAATATTACAATGGTAATATTCAAAATGACACATATATTTTTAATTTTATTTCGTTAGTTAAATTCCTAGTAAAAATATTAATAAACATAAAAAAAGATCATAGTAAAATAATTAATGCCTTGGCATCTATTTGAAAAATGGGAGGAGGAGGTACAAGGTGGATAAGTGTTTTAAACCCATTTGATATAAAAATTAAATACAAAATGCTCAACTGTGAGCATAAATTGTTAATAATCTATATTAATAAAATGAAGAGTTAATTTGTCTGTCATGAGCATTGTCACTTATCGTCTACCCGACGTAAATAAATTTGACGTAATATTTAAGTAAAAAAAAAACACATACATAAACACTATTTAATTTGTCCTTTTTATCAGAGCCACAAAAATACTGACAACTAACAAAACAAAGAAGACAAAGAACATACACTTAAAAAAAACATAGACAAAACATTATTAGCGGCATAAACATACAACAAGCTACGTTTTGAAACAATAACTAACAAGTCCCTCTGTTGAAACAATATGACATTATCCCACCTTGAGTTTCTAACTCAAAACAACATCAAATATTAAGAAATTTTCACAGACAATATCACTTTGATGAAGGTCAGGGTATTTGAGTCATTGTTCTTTTAACACTTAAACACAAAACATAATAATCTCATTATGTTAAATATCTTGCTGGAGTAGTAATCTTTCTACCCTTTCTGGTCCGTTTGTTCAGAAAAGTATTTTTTGAATGTTTTGATTCTCCTCTTCTAAAGACGTATGTCGGTACTTTCGACAAACTGGAGTGCTTACCTTTAGGCCTTGAATTTGATTCTGTTGCCTCGAGACTATACATCATTGAATAGGCCTCATGACAGTGTCAGTACCCATTCTCAGCCGAACCAGTCAATGAACTCTATCACGTCCAGCATACAACTCTTCTACTACAGCTAAGGTCTAGTCCAGCTGTTTGGGGGTGTCACTGACGAGAAAAACTTCACCAACCTTCAAAGGATATTCCTTCTTGCTCTTTGAGTTTTCAGCCAACTGGCCTAGATATTCGCTGCGGAACCTCTTCCTCAAAACTTCACGCAGTTTTTGCAAGTAACTCGACCTCTTCTTTGAGGTCCTGAAGGAATAAGGCCGGTGTCAATGGAGTCAGGCTGTCAGGATCATCTGATACATAGGTCAAAGGTTGTGAATTCATTATAGCCACACAGTCACATAGCACAGTTCTCAGTTCCTCAAAAGTCAACCGAGCTCTTCCAAGTATTCTCTAAAGCATGGATTTCATTATACCAATAAAGCGCTCCCACCAACCGCCCCACCATGGAGCAGCAGGAGGATTGAATTTCCAAACAATTCATTGTGCTGAGCTGAAAGCATTAATTTTCTCCCAGTCTTATTGTGAAAAAACATTAGCTGTACTTACAAAGTTAGTCCCGTTAACACTGTATATGACAGAAGGTCTTCCACATCGAGCCATGAATCTCCTTAGAGCCTGTATGAAAGCATCCGAAGACAATGCAGATACTAGCTCCAGGTGGACAGCATGATATACTGCACACGTAAAAAGGTATGTCCAGGCTTTTTCTATCTTGTAGGTAAAGTGAACCCGCCAGATACACTCCTGTGACTTCAAAAACTACAATGTCACGCATTCTGTCATCAGGTAATGGTGGCACAGACCGATAAAAATGTGTGCCTGCAAATTGTTTGCACACAGTGCATTTCATAACAAGAGAGCCAACGGTTCTCCTACCCTTTACATTCCAGAACCTTTCTCTAAGCAAGCTCAAAAGACCCTGCACTCCCACATGGTTTGCCTTGACATGTGTCTCGTGAATCAATCTGGTGACCAGTGGATGATCATAAGGCAATAAGTCTGGATATCTGAAATCTGACACATTCTTCTGTTCTGATATTCGTGTTTCAAGACTTAGAACATCTTTGGTGTCCACAAATAAATTCAGTGACTTGACAGGTTCATATTTTGAGTCTTGAAAGGATTCTTTCTGAATAAATTTAATGACAAGGACTTCAGCCTCATCCACTTCAATGGCACTAAGATCTCCTCTTGTCTTCGATTGCTTTCTGCAATTACAAATTAATCTGCGCACCTATCCCACGAGACAGAGAATTTTGTGGTACTGAGAGAAGAATCAGTAATACCACTCACCATCAGTGTTCACATTTGTTAGAATTGTAACCACAACTTTTCTTTTTTCCTGGTAGACAACTTCTTCCTCGACAGAAACAACCTTCCTCGACAGAAACAACTTTCATAGGCCATTGATCTGGAGGCAGCTTTAGCCATTCAGGCCCCTCCCACCATCTCACCTGCATCAATTTCTTAGCAGAGCATCCTCGACTGGCTAGATCTGCTGGGTTAAGTGGACCTGAAATGTGGTGCCAGTCTTCTTTTGCCATCAATCGTTTAATTTCTTGATCCCTATTATGTACAAAAGTAGCCCAGTGCTCCTCTCTTTGTATCCACAGTAAAATTGTACTTGACTCCAGAAACAGAAGTCCGACACATTCAAATCTAAATGTTCCACTATGGAGTAAAACAGTCTAGCCCCAATAGTAGCGGCTAAGAGCTCCAGACGTGGTATAGTGTACTTATTGATAGGCGCTACCCTGACCTTAGCCTGAACAAGTTGAACTTCAATGCAAAGTTCAGTCTCCGATCTCAAATACACAACAGCACCATATGCATCTTGACTGGAATTGCAGAACGTGTGAAGACTATGCTTCGCGTTCTTCTGGGTGATATATCCCTTAGTCCATTTTACAAACTTTCCTTTTCTTTTGTAGGAACTTCTTCATCATAGCCCAACTTAGAGGCCCACATCTGTTGAATCAACAGTTTTGGGATCAATGTCACAGGATCTGTGAAACCAATTGAGTCATACAATTTATGAGCAACAGACAATTTTTTTTCTTTTAGTCACACTCTGAAAATCAATTTGAGGAGTAAAGGCTGAATTTATGGCCAACATATCAGTTCCACGCCTCCAATACAGACCTGGAACAGGCGACACTCCACTATTGTCAACTTCAGAGCTAGAATATTCCCATCCTCTCAGCTCAAATTTTGCTTCACGCAACAAAGCAGTTAATTCTGTCATAACTGATGTAGCTCGCTCACCTCATCTATACTGGAGACACAATTATCAACATAAACACCCTTCTGCAATTTTTAAATCGTTTTCTGGGAATACATGCTATTCCCAAAACAGTTCTTTTCACAATCTCTCAAAACTGAGTCTAGATGATGTTCAATGACAGCTCCTAATAGAAAAGTATTGGGTGAAATGCTGAAAACCACACATGCATGTCTTAGGACTAAGCTTTCCCCATTTGGTGTTTTCCACAAGAACTGTACAAAATTTTGAGCTCGTTCACAAAGTCCAATGTGCAAAAAAAGCTTTCTTTATATCAGCAACAATACCAATAGCTCCCACTCTAAAGTGAAGCAGGATAGAAGGAATACATTCAATCAAGTTCGACCTTTCCTCTAAGCAATCATTCAGTGATGGACAGGAATTGATCTTTGCTTGGACATCAAACACGGGAAGACTCTTCGTGGTACCCTATTCTTTGATCACTGGTCAGTGGGGAAGATAATGTTCCTCATTACATTTAGAATTAACCACTTCTTCTATGATTCCCTCTCTCTTCCACTCTTCAAACACTACTGTGTAGGCTCTTTCTACTTCAAGAGATTTCAGTTTCCGGAACATTGTTTTCAGATACTTCTGAGCTATTGTGAAATTTGAAAGGAGAAGGGGGTGTCCAGCCACCCATGGAAGTTCAACCGTGTAACGACCATTCACATCCTGTTTGACAGTTTGTTTAAAATGTTCTAATGTTGCTATTTCTCTTTCAACCTTTGTCCTTCGCTTCTCTGGGTCCTCAATTCGCAGAACATCAAGATCCCAGAGTGTGGAAATAGACATATCTTTAGCAAACAAAGAAGTTATGGTCATAGTATGAGAAAGTGACTTCTTACATGGAACTGTGCCCAATAGTGTCCATCCTAAATAAGGTGTTCATAGCTACTAAACCACATTTAAGAACGACTCTTTCACCTGTGAGTATTTTTCTCGCAAAATCAGCCCCTATCAAAACTTCTACCGGTCCAACTTCATCATTTATTTCTATAACCAACAGTTGTAGCTTTCTCTGACACAAATCTTCTCTTGTAGAAGGCACAAAACAACATATTTTGTCATAATCAAGAACTTAAAAGTCACATACATAACGGTTTATGATTTTTACCAACTGGATTTGAAAACGATTGTGTGAAACCTCACCTGACTGGTTTCCTCCAAACAAAGCATGTTGAATACCTTCTTTCCCTATTGATGTGTATCCAATTTGTCTTACCACTTCCTTCAGAACTTATGATGTCTGGGATCCTGTGTCTATCAGAGGCCGAACATTTCTATTACCCCTTTTCCCCTTCAACCGTACAGTAAGAGTTTGATGAACTACTTCAGAGCAAGAATTATTTGATAATGTATTCTCCACAGGAACCCTTGGTCTTTCAGGTAAGTTTTTCTTCAAATTGTCCGTATCCCCAGACTTAAGAACACTAGTTTCTAGATTGGGACAAAGTAGAATATTGTGTTTACTATCACAGATCAAACACTTTAGTTTAAATCTCTTTGCAATGTGTCCACCTTTCAGCCAAACAAAACAAGTGACTCTGCCCATTAATTTTAATCTTCCCATCTCTGGTCAATTTTCTGGCTTTAAAAATATCTACAAAAAAATGTGATTAGTTACAAAATATACATATTGGAGTGTTTGAACTAACCTATTTCTTGTATCTACTAATGCTGCTGCTGTAGATATCTTTGTTTCTCCTTAGCTGGGGATATTTTTCCTCTTATCTTTTACAACTTCCTCTCCACCACTGATATTAAAACCTTGTACCGCAAGACAGATACAGTCTTCTTGTTCGACTTCCTTCCGGAGAAAGTCCATTAGGCTCTGCAACCTCCCCTCACCTTGACCTGAATCACCACTACATTGACAAGCACTGAGTAAATCTTCTGTCAAACAAGATTCAACCATTGGGTATAACATTGACACATACTTATCAAAGGTGATTCCCAAAGTCTAGAGTGCTTTCAGCTGAGTTTCTGAACGGTCATACATAGTCAATAACAGTATCCCATTCGACAAACTCTGAAGAGTCAGCTTCAATAGTTCTCGCACATAAACTTAGACCAAAAAATCATTGCATCTGAAATGAGATCTCAAACTTTGTATAGCCTTAGGATAATTTTCTTGAGACCGAAGAAAACTTTTGACCACTTCTAGAGCCCTTGAACCAGTTAAAGTGTCCTGAATCAAATACTAGAATTTGTTGGCTGCATCTAAATCCTCATTTTCATCAATTTTAGCGAATTAGCTCCAAAACCTCAACCATTCTGATATGTCACCCCCATATTTCTTAAATTTGATCTTGGGGAGTTTGCACTTACTTTTTGAACTTTCTTCTATAATCAGTTTGAATACCGGTTGTGGACTCTATATCATTATTATGTACTGCATTAATTCTGCCAATATGAATACATATAGCTGCCCAATTAGCTTTGTATACATCATCACTAGCTATTTCGGCACTCAATTCATTTTCCGGTGCATCACTTTCAAGCAGGCTATTCAATATTTGCTCATCTAGGTTTGTAGGTTCAGTTGATTTTCCTTGCAAAAGGTGGTGATTTGTTTCAATGACCACTAATTCCTTCTCATCATCAACTGAAAACAGATCTGTTGCAGTCTTCACAATCTTCACGAAAGAAGCTCTAATGGTGGCCCTTTTCTTCTTAAACAACAGTAACTCTTTATCTCCACCTATACGTCCTGTCACGGTCACCATATTCAACATTAAAATGACATAGTTCTTATTATGTTCAACCAACTGATGCGGAGAGCCAGAGTAACGCAGAAGTTGCTCCAGCCCCATATATATGACCTACCCCTTGCTTCTTGGACCCCTTGTCTTAAATGTTAAAACCAACCAATAGGGGAGTTCTTGGCAGTCTGATATTGTGAGGGCTAGCTTCCTATTGGTGGCCAACTCCTCGCCACATTTTTAAATGGAACAAAATAAGTTTTTAAACAAAGATATACATTTTAAAACATAATATATTTGAATTTGCTTCTGAAAATACCTTATGGGCTTGAAACTCATTAAAATGATAATTAATCAAAGTGGTATTATATGAAAATATAACTTGAATTTAGAATCTTGTACTGATAATAAAATTGTTCAAATTTGCCTGGTCATCCATGGATAAAGGATAAAAGGACGAGTTATTTAATGTTCTTTAGTTTAAAAGATTAAAAATATTCTTTATCCATGATATTCAGATTAATAAGAAGGGCCCAAAACACTATCATTACACTTTAACCAAGCATGATCATACATAAGATAAACAAATTAATATACATTGTTATGGAAATATAAAAAAAAAATATAATGGTTTTTATATAGCACAGTTCACTGAGCAATGCCACCAGAATTTTAATTGCTATGTTGCTGCTAGATCTAGGCTCTTATTCATCCTTAAATTTTTAGCTTTGTTGTCGAAACACTAATGGATCACCTTTAAGATAATCTTTGGTTTTTGTATTCATTTATTTTAAAAAAAATTGTCAGCCTTTAAAAAAATTCAAATTTTCTACCAAAGTGAGGTGTTTTTCTTCTTCTTCTATTAGCCATTCCCCACCCCCTATATTTAAATTACAAACTTTCCAAGTCTTATTGTTATTGTGGAGTGATACTTTTATAAACCTGGCAAATTTAAATTTTCTTCCATGCTGAAAAAATAAATAAATATTAATATAATAATAATAATATTTAGCACCGTGTCTTGCTACCCGTTCGGGCTATACGCTTTAAGTACTAATTACTCTAATAGATTAGGAATTGGGAAGGTTGAATTAGAGGAAGTGAACCCGCATTTGCGTGGAGGGAGAGTGGAAAACCATTTAGGAAAAACCACCCCCAGTTCACCCGACCGAGATTTGAATCTCGATCTCCCCGTCCTCAGCAGTCGAGCTCAACACGACTAGAGCATTAGCCAACTACGCCACCAAGGCGGGTTTTAATAAAATTAAATTTTGGAAGGATTTTAAGATACTACTCTTTACCCTACCCTTTTTTCAGTTTCCACATTCTCGTTTGAAAATCTTAAGATTTATTTGATTACCTTAAATTGTCTATTTATGTGCTTGAGAAATTTAAATTTTAAACCACACCAAAAAGTAGTGTTCTATATTTTGTATAAATTTCGAACTTTTCCATTACCAAGGTTTAAATTTTAAAATTATATGTTCAGACATTGTCCGGCTCTCTGGGAAGCTTTATTGACATACATGTCAAACTTCAATTTTAAATCGCCCAAAAAAGTGTTTTAGCATAAGTTTTAGGAATTTTAAGGGGACCCTCACTTCTCTTTTTACTGCTTCATTTTGTATTTTCAGGATCATACCTTAATGGTTGTTTGGGGGGAGTACTTACCTGATAAATCTCAATCTTCTACCACAAAGAAAAGTAAACTAGGCCCATTATTTTAGTTTTGGGAATTTTGAAACAA
>CABFOW010001051.1:56544-74385 GCA_902141385.1 Timema californicum
CCCCCCCCCCCCATTTCACCACTCCCCTTTCTAAATAGTCCAATCCTTCCCTATTTTATCCATGTAAAATCTTCAGTCAGCTTATTTGGGGGTGGTGACCTGGTGGTCTAGGGGTAAGGTGTCAGACTTCTGTGCTGGGGGTCCGGGGTTAAATTCTCTGTCTCGGCACAGATTTATCTGATTACCAAACTCTTCCTTCGCCTCTGACAAGTCGTGTATTAATCACAACTTGTGAATGTGGAGAATGCCAGGCCTCCACCGTGGTTCGGGTTCCACGTTAAACTGTAGGTCCTCCATTTCATCTCACAATCACCCTACCATTACAACATTAGCGTAAGTGCGTATAACTTTAGCGGGTAGTAAGACGCGGTAATAATAATAATATTTGGGGGTGGTCTTTATACCTTCTTGCCAAATTTCAATTTTCTACCACACAGAAACGTATTTGTTTCTATTATGGCCCGGCCACATAGAGCGCTATGCGGGTGAAAAATGGTTTCCTTTATTGACAATGTAAGTGGCCAGAGAGAGCTGTGTATGCTATGTTCACTATCTTAGCTACGTCTTGGTGTGTATGATTATCGGCTATATTTTTAAAATGTTGCTGACGATGGACATACACAGTGGATCCACCGTGTTATCCAGCCCCGTTCAGCCGGCATAATTGGGTGTTTAAAGTAAGTATATGACGTTTCTGGAGCAGTTAATGGAAGAGATAAGGAAGTACCTAGATGCCTGGGGAATAAAACCATTGAATAATACCAGAACATGAACATAATAGATGATGATGAAATTCACCAAACTCTGCTAATTTCATGTTTAATTCACGTACCCACTTTCTTTTACGTTTATTACACAAAGAAAGTAACAGAACTGTCATCACTTTCCCAAAGCAAACTAATGCCACCATCTTGGAAGAGACTGGAGGTATTATGTTTGTTTTTTTAATTATTAATCTAAACATAATAGGTATATAACAAAATTTTTATGAATGATAATTAATTTCAACCATAAATTAACTTAATCACTTTTAAATAATTTTTAATCATGATTATTTTGAACAAATTAGATTTATTATAATTAAAACTATAACCAAACTAATACCAGGAAATAGTTTTAATCATTATAACACTGGCCATGAAATCCTTGAAAACAAATACAAGCTAAAACTATAATAAACTTTTAAGATATATATGTAGTATAGTACTTAACTGAATTCATAATATAGGCCTAGCCACAAGCTCATTAATAATATAGTTCTCCATTTCAGTAGACAATACTTGTGTGATGATTATACTGATAACACAGATAAGCTTATCTTTAAGTACATCAAAATAAACTTGTTTCAACAAGTTTTTACACAAATCGCACAAATCTTAAAGTTTGATGAACTGGCTTCACAATGTGTCAGCTTGCTTGATTATTTCAACAATTTCATCAGCAAGCTTTCTTGTTCCAGCACAAACTAGCTTTCGGGCCATCACATCAAATGGACTACCTGTAACATCGTTAGACATATTATAGTTAGATTATCATATTTGTTGGTTCTACCTTTATTGAGTGATAGGCTATAATCATTGCAGTTTTAAAATGAAAGCCCAGCTCTTTTTGAAAGGGTGAAATCTTTGTTTTCTGTATGCTACTTCACATACTTTAGAAAAGTACCATACATATCACCCATGTCATAGCATTGATTAAACATAATTCGAGTCGAGTTTGTTTCATTAGTGATGGGAAGTTTAGGGTTGAATCTCTACTTGGTGTAGTTACGTGGATTTTCCTAAACAGTTTACAACACCCCCTCATGTAAATTTCATCAATACTATACCTCCTTTAATCTATAACCCATAAATGTAATTAAATTGGGACAGCCCATTTACCTGTAAGCTGCGGAGAGAGAACAAATGTACACCTTTTTATTTGCTGTTTATTTATGCTTTCCTGCAACTTATAGCTCTGTTATTTTTTTCTCTTGACCACATACTTAATTTTTGGTCAAAGTTTTCCCTTGGGTGTAAAAAAGAATAGCAAGACACATTTTAAGAGAATTCAAATATGTATAAAATAATTAATCTCAAAACTAATTTAAGCTCATTGAAATTTATGGTTTTGGTTTACTTTTAATGTTAAATAATGGCAGAATAGTAATCCTACTAGTTTCATAAACACTTAGACATATTTAATCCAATATAATAAAAGACCACAAATCTACAGGCAATTGAGAAGGTAGGCCTGCATAAGGGTGAGGAATGAATGAGCATTGAAATCAGAATGATTTGATTAAAGAAGAAAGCCTAAAAGGCAATAAAACCTCAGACACTTAATGAACCTCTTTGCCGGCCCTCCTGTGGAGATACTGTCCATCCACTGCAAGGTTATACATTTTCTAAATATGTGTACGCATGTGTGTGTATCCAAAATAAAATCAATTTTACATATCTATAGTAATTGTATTTATGAGCAGTAGTTAAAAAATCTCTCTATCTCAACTTTAAACTAAATATTTATCCTAGGCATAATTATTCCATAACATTAGGTACTCAAAAGTTTATTGCCACACTTATAAAAGTATGCCACCCATCCCTATCTTGAGCTAGTTCTATCCAGTCCACCCCATTACACCTTATTTCATTCAGATCCACTCTAATGTTATCCTCCCATCTGCGTCTAGGTCTTCGCATTAGGTTTGCCAGTCATTACCTTGAACACAGTTCTGGTTTCTTCCATTCACACTGCATACTGCCTACTCTAACAATATCTGATTATTAATACAGGGTATGTAATTTAACATTATGTAACCTCATCTACTCTTCATTATATTCATCCCTATTGGGACCAAATATTTTCCCAAGAACTTTGTTTTCGAACACCTTAAATTTCTTCTCTTCATCTAGGGTAAGAGACTTAAGTTTCACAACTATAAAGAACAACAGGTGAAATTATTATTTATTCAGAGTTTTATATTTCTTGTCACCAGACAAGATGTTAACAACCTATTGACAAAGTAATAGCATGCAATAGCACTACTGATAAAAACAATGTAATTCTGATAAAAGTTGGAGTTACATCTTATCTCATATTGAGGTGTACACTATTCACCTACAGTAACATATAATGCGCACAGAACAATAGGGGATCAATATGATCAAATAGTTAAGAACAAAACATAAAGATTAGTTTGAACTTTAGTTATATAGGTCATCTTTCTATGCTTTTAATTAATTTTGTTACCTGACTCTGTGGCGTAGTTAGCTAATGTGCTAGTTTCATGTTAAGCTAGACTTCCAAGGACGGAGAGATCGAGGTTTGAATTTCGCTTGGGTGAACTGGCGGGGTTTTCCCTAAATGGTTTTCCACTCTCCTTCCACACACATGCGGGTTCACTTCCTCTGTATTCAACCTTCATAATTCCTTACCCATTAGCGTAATTAGTACTTAGGCGTACAACCCGAACAGGTAGATCAAATATGAAAATATAGATAGACCTACATAAACATAGACAAACATTTGATGGATATATGGATGTGTATAATTAAATTTAGAGCTTAGCTTTGAAACATTTGAATTAATGGGAGGCATTAGAAATGTTACATTGTTTGGACTGACCCTGGCACTCTTTATCACTTTCTTTACAAGTGGTAGTTCTAATCGACAGTTTTGAATGCTAAACAGGTTTGTTATTTTCTTATCCAAGGCATTTTGGCTATGCAAGGTGCACACATATTCTACAAAAATAATATAATTAGACATCACAACAAATAAACTTAGTTTGGGTACTTATAAAAACTTCTCCAAGCATTTTATAAAATAGGTTCTATTAAACATCCATGGTATACCTACCAGTAATGCCCTGCAAAAATCTTGATGTCTACATACTTTGCATGGATTTTTTGGGTGTAAATTCTGAGCATAAATTACACTGACGAGAAACAGTGATTTTTCTTTTTTTGCACCACATCCTTATACCAGTTCGGGTTACACTCATGTGTTAGGGCTTAGGAAGGTTGAATTTATAATAATTGTACCCCCACAGGGAAAATCACCCTAAGTCCACTAGACCGGGATAGAACCACAATCTTTCCCATCATCTGCAACTAGTCTATTGTGAGAGTGACGCCTTAGACCATGCAGCCACCAAAACGAACGGTGTTACAAGTATGTTAAAACGTGGAAATATCTTTAAGGGACAACTATTCCTGCTTCTCTATTAATAATAATGTTTAAAGTCATTTCAAATTAACTGTTACTAAATATGACGTGAACATTCACCAATTTACAACTCACCTATTATGAAGTTTGATTAGTTAAAAACGAGCATAATAGCATATTTTCCAAGCCCTGGTTATATAACTTAACATAAGATTTCACTAACAACCCAATTAAAGTAAAGGGTTTGTTTCTAAACTCTACTTCACTAGTGTTTACTAAGATGGGTGCGGGTATTGTATTGGAAATGGAATAGATTGACTGACATAATTCATATATTGAAAGTGCCTATTTTATGAGAGACAAAACACTCTGCTTTGAACGAACAGAAAAAAAATCTCTTAATTTTATTGCTTTCGACCAGGTTTTTAGTTAGTTAAAAAAAAATCAAAATTGTAAAATTCTGACTTGAGGTACACACGAACAACTAATTTTAAAATTTCAGACCTTTTTGTGTGGTAGATATCGTGCAATGCTTATGACAAACAAACTTTTCATTTTATTAATATAGAGGGTATAGTACAGATGATTTGAAAGCGTGCAAGTGTGAAAGTATATAGTTACCATCCGTGTTCATTACGACCCCTCCTGCCTCACTAATTATTAAAGCTCCAGCTGCCACATCCCAACATTGCAATCCGTTCATCTGGTAGGCATCCAAGCTCCCAGCCGCCACATAGCACATGGTTATTGCAGCTGAGCCCAATGCCCTGAACCTGGTAACATTCACTTGGAACTAAACTGGGTGATTTTGGTCAAGGAACCATGTTCTACAGCTGAGCCCGATTTTTAAACAAATTAAGCTTATCAGAATAAATAATCTTGGTTAACCTCTGCTGATCAATGTTTCATTAACAATAGATCAGTTGATTTTTAATCTCTTGTCATAATCTATGCAACACTTTTAAATACGATTTTGTATACATATTTTGGTTTGCTTAGGATTTTACTTTCCTAAGCACATTAAAATCTAATGGTTGCAAAAATAATTAATTTTACCATCCATATTACATACATGCACATATTAATTGTAGTGGAATTCTATTATAACCTTTAAGGGGAGAAGGGGGGGGGGGATGCTTATACAAACACTCAAACTTTGTTTATAAAAGAAACTATATTGAAATGTAAAGAAAATGGAAATGCATTCTTTCTGTACAGTTATATAAATTTTTCAATACAGCTACAAAAACTGTTCAAAGATAAACACAACTCTAATGAAATGTTTAAAAATACTTGCTCTAACAAATTATTGATAATTAAAAAAAAATGACAACTACCAGGGCTTTTGAATTAGCCCTAAACATTTACTTATTAATAAGACCAATTAACCAGTAGGAAAACACAAGCTGTTTAGCTGAAAAGATAATTTTTTTAGCACCGCGTCTTACTACCCATTCGAGCTATAAGCATATTTACTAATTATAATAATAGGATGAGGATGGTTGAATTTAGTGCAAGTGTACCCGCATTTTTGTGGAAGGAGAGTGGGAAACCATTTAAGAAAAACCACCCTCACTACACCTGACTGAGATCAAACCCCAATCTCCCCATCATTGGCAGTCTAGTCTCTTGTGAGAGTGACGCCTTAGACCATGTCACTGAAGCGGATGGAAAGATAATTCATCCATCACATAGGTTTTAACTAAAAGGCTTGTGTATGCCTTCAAACATGTAATATATTATGTTATTTTAGGGCCACTAGCTAATCACATTTGTTGAGCTTGAAGTTTAATTATTAAAATAATATTCATAGTAGAATGTTTGAAACCCTGAAAGCATATAGTTTTCTTTTACAAAATTCAAATTTAGTTAACTAAAAATCGAGGTCAATGGTATATTAATAACTGTCACTTTTTAATAGGGTGATTCCAAATTTACTTTGCATTAGTTCATCATTAAAATTTCTTATATTTAAATATTTTTAGCCATCTGTCAATTTCAATACTACTGATGGTTGAGTAATCTTTTATGGTTTGGATGACTGACATAAAAATTAAGCTCTCGGAAAACTTACCCTTGAGCTATGGACACCAAAGCTTCAACTCTTTTCATTATCAGACTCCTGATATTTGGGTTTCGAGCAAATCCTATTTCATAAGAAATCATGGCCTGTGATAACTCTAAAACAAAAAATTTTAAAATCTGTTCTCAAAGCATTAAGTCAACTTGTGTAGGTAGTAAATTATATATATAATATTTTAATATACAGTCAAACTTGAATATAACGGCCTCGGCTGTTCCATCAACTCGGGTGTAGCACCATTTTTTTCGAAAGTCTGGTTCACCTCTTCCACTGGGCATCACTACTGTTCTCAGTGTTGTTTGGAACATTCCAGTGTGTACACATACCTACTAAATCTTGTCTTTATTTTTGTGTGTTTTATAAGTTCAACATTAGTTTTGGTAGTCATTATCAATTTTATATATAGGACTACAATTTTTAATCATGAAAAGTTGTGGTACAAAAAGAAAAGTCTTGGCTATTCAAGAGAAAATACATGTCATTAGAGCCTGTGAAAATGTACGAAAAAAGGCTACTATATGCCGGGAATTTTGTATAATGAATTCTACCTACTAAAGAGGTACCTAAATAATTTTTTTTAAAGGATAAAAATTTAAAGGCATTTGAAAAAGATGGAGAAAAAAAATTAGAAAAATTGAAAAATAGGAACATACTGATGTTGATGCAACACTAATGAAGTGATTCAGACAGTGTCAAAGTTAAAATATATTCCTGTGAATGGACCAATTTTGAAAAAAAAGCCATAGAATTTCTAAAATTGCTTGGTATTGAATTTACTTGCGCCAACAGATGGATAGATTGTTTTTAAAGCCCAAAATTTGATTTAGTTTGCAAAAATTTGTGGTGAGGCGAAAACCGTAGGTCTAAACATTACAGGCAATTGGGTATTTTACAGAAAGTAAAGTTCGCTTAAAGTCCGCTTAAAAAAAATTTGCTAGCTTAAATTAAGTGCTGGTTTCATCCTAGTTAGGAGAGATAGAAAATAACTTTTGAGATTTCTTGTAGTTTTATTTTCAAATCTCAACCCAGGACTTTAGTTTTATCAAACAGAATACAAGAGAAGTATCTGGAAAACGTCAACTAAATGCTCACGTGTAACTTTTGAAGTGTGAATAGGTATCCCATTGAGTTTAGCGCCCTGGCCTTTGCTCGCAGTGTACATTTCGTCTAATATAGGGTTATAAATAACACCAACAACCATCTCCTTGTTGATGGCCAGTCCGATAGAGATACATGTTAGATGAAAGCCATGTACAAAGTTTGTCGTTCCATCAATAGGATCAACAATCCATGTTGGAGCATCGGTCAATATAGACTCAGATTTATCTCCTGCAGCCGTTTCTTCACCAATGAATCTGAAAATAATGCAATTTGTTATTCAACCATTAAAGTATTTTTGTTCATAGTTGATTAAATTTATAAACAATAAATTAGTAAGAAGAATGGACACCCGTGTTCATGGAAGAACTGGCTTAACTTGTGAATATTTAGACCAACCCAGTTGACTGTTACTACATGGTGCCTCTACAGAATTCACTCGCGGGACCCAGGGCTCTTGACACTGCCCTCCAAGTCCTATTAGCCTACTACTGATGACCTGAAGATGTCATCAGTATCGATAAAGCATCAGGCAGCGTAACTGCCCATAAGATAGATGGAATTGTGAAGCCTCGTTTCCAAAAAGTCAAGATCTATTATACCATTATATGGCCCCCTTTCAGGCTCACTAGTTTAAAATATTGTTATGAATTGTCAGCGTTCTACTGCAACCTCTCGAGTATGGTACTTAATACATGCTAAGAGTGATATAAGTGTATACAGCTCTCTACATCTTACACAACATTCAATATAAATAAATTAAATATTGCCTGGTGCTAATGACAACCTGGACACCGGAATTGAGCCTGTAACTTTTAGCTTTGCTCGCCAATGTTCTATCCCAACTTCACTAGTTGTTGTGTTGAGTCTACTTAGGCTATGATTGTGGATAGCTTTGAGTGGCTTATATTTTTACTTGTTAGCAAAATTAAAGAGACAAACCAGGATGTTTCATTGGTTTAGCATCGGCACACAAGCCAAAGGTCCAGGATTTGATTGCCATGTATAAACTGTTCGTTTAAACTTGAGAGAATAAATGTTTACAACTCTTAACTACTGTGTTATGTTCCAGCAATATAAAAGTTTGCTGAAGTGTTTTGGAACTAATAGTATAACCTACCAACATAATTAGGTCTATGCAAGGGTGCTTAAGTAATGACCCAGATTGACAGGAGTTTAACTCCAACTTGATCCACTGGTCATATATTTTTCCACAATAGAATTTTCCTAGTTACATTTTGGGTGATTGCTTGTGTGTTTCTTTAAAGTTAAGGCTCATACTGTGTAATTAACTTATATAATTTTCCAATAATAATAATAACCCTAACACTAAGCATGCTATTGTAACTATTTATAATATATTTTACGTACTTGTGAGAAGGGTATGCTTTATAAAATCCTTGAGTGAGGATCTTTTCGACCTTCTTGTCAAACTCTGTAACTAGATCCCACTGGCTACTCTTGGTTGTAACAGTTTTGGTGCCATGGAAGCCTTCTAGCATGGTCTATAGCACACAAAGCATTCAACAGTCACTAAGAGAATTGTGATTGGACATTACAAAATTAAAAACATATTCTGATCTTCTTTAAATAAGTGCCAACATGTGGTGCCACTCGGCTGGTACAGCTCACTTCCGGGCTGATGCTATGGTGTTTCTTTTCTGATACACTATTAAAAAATTGTAAAAATTATCTTCATTTAAATTGAGTATCTGGCCCACTCAACTCTAATTAAATATACCTGCACTTCTTGAATAAAGCTTTGACCCTAATGACGGTGTGAGTCCTCAATCCAAAGAGTTCTTTGTTCAAATTCTTGTTCAGAATTTAAATGAAGGTAGGATACGGATGATTTAGAGTTAGTTATTATATGAAGGTTTCAAGATATAGTATCACAAGTGAGTATGTACAGAGTACGGACTTATGGATAAAGGCCCTGACACAGACTCCATATCCTTAAGTCCGTACTCCGAAGAAGCTGCTCAACTTTAACTTTCTAAGGACTAGTTTATACAGACTACCAATCTCAGCTGAGTAAATAATGTGGATGTGCAGCGAAATAAAAGAACAAATGGCAGTGAAAGAATCTATCGCTATGTAAACATATACAAAATGAAAAGATGGCTACGCATGGAGCTATTTCAAAAACATTTTTCTAAAAATCTAAACACCCGGGAAGAATAGCTTCTAGGAAAATGTTTTCTGGTAATACAAAGTTCTTAGAAATAGTGGTGTTGCTTTTGTAGGTCTAACAGCCCCATTATCATATTATTTGGGTTACTTTGTATCCTCCATACTAGTGTGATTTAATTTTTTCCATTATTATTATTATTATTATTATTATTATTATTATTAGCACCGCGTCTTACTACCCGTTCGGGTTATACGCACTTACGCTAATGTGTGATGGTAGGGTGATTGTGAGGTGAAATGGAGGACCTACAGTTTAACGTGGAATCCGAACCACGGTGGAGGCCTGGCATTCCCCACATTCACAAGATGTCTTGTCAGAGGTGAAGGAAGGGTTTGGTAATCAGATAAATCTGTGCCGGGACCGAGGATTGAACCCCGGCCGCCAGCATAGAAGTCTGACACCTTACCCCTAGACCGCCAGGTCACCTTTTCATAATTGATAGGGATACAAGTGATTATGCTATGGATTCGCTTTTAATTGTTTTCGGCAAAGTACTCTTTAATTTAAAAAAATTCAAGGGCACCTTGAGAAAAGAAAATGCTTGGTCAAGCATATAAGAAAATGTAGGAATACCAGGAAGGGGTTGACTAGTAGTAGGCCTACTTTAGAATCCAAATCACTCTTTTACATTGTTGTGTTTATCTATGAAAACTAAAAAAAATAGGATATACTTGCATAAATCGCTATCTGCTCTTTTTTTTTATCAGGCCTAGTCTTTTTTTTAGACACACAGAAAATCATTTTGTTGTTTTTGGTATCTTTTATTGATCGTCCGATTTCTTGGCGCTTGCTACTTGCTGTAAACTATTTTCTTTCGAAGTTTTCGATTTGACAAAGTATCTTAACTATCTCATTGGTAGGAACGGTCACGTGATTATGGATATGTACTGTGTAATCAATAATAGAATTTCTTAAAGACTCTGTGGCCAGATCAATCTGATATTGTGGCATCAATATCCTACGAACACGGACAAAGTCTCTGTCAGGGCCTTTATTCTTCATTTTTGCAACTCCCTACTATAAGTCATGTTTGATATTATCACCTATCCCCCCCGTCCGCCCCCAATATTAGTATATCCAGATAATAAGGCCTACACTTGGCAACGCTGATATAGATGTTTTTTTCCCGCGGTAATCAGACGACCTTGAACATCAAAGTTTATACCTTTATTATGGTGGTATGTTTCAATACCATTAAAAAGGGTGAATAAATTAAATTCAGAAAAATAAGCATTCATAGACTATCAGAAAAATCAAAGTATAAATTAATATATCTTATTTATTGAAAGCTTCCCGAAGGCTGTTATTCTAATGACGCCATTGGATTCGGATTTCGTCTGTACTAAACCATTACTTTTTTACCTTCCCGGCATGCCTTGCAAGGTCCACCGCTGTGTTGAGATACTGCTCTATTTCAGACGCCATTGTCTTCACTATCAGGTGAATCTGTCTCGCAGACTATTATATTACGTCGTGTCACGTGACTCGCTACCTAACACTCCACACACAACCAGTGGTATCGCATTGGTTGTACCTAATTTAGTACGTCTGGTACATAAAAAAAAGCTGCACTTTTTGATTGGAATATGCCACTTTCTGTGGTCATAAATGAGGTCATAAGAGACCTTTTCAGATAGGGAGCCACATTAAAATCCGTGCAGGACACCAAAATGGCGGCTATTTATGGACGCCATTTTGGAGTCCTAGAATTGGTTGTAGCTCAGCTCCTAATGGTTCGATTTTAATTTTAATTTTTTTATTTAAAAGCTCTTATTAAGTACATTAATTTACCATATTTACTTTTCTCTAAGCCTTAAAATTTTATCGTAATTAAAAAAAATGATTTTAGTGTTCGTCTAGTTTTTTTATTTGTTTTTGTTTTTTGTGTGTGATTTCTCTTACATTTGTTTTCATTCGAATATAAAATTATATTCATATAAATCATTTAACATTCATTTTTGCAGATTAGACTGAATTGAATTATTCTCAAAATGACTTTAAGGCGCCTGCGCCTGGCAAATTTTGACTTTGAATCTCCACTTGAGTTTCGTGTTATAGATTGGACCAAATGTTGAATTTGTCAAGAATCTAGTGATGAAGGCTATATTTGCCCAGCCTTACACACACTGAAAAAGCACTTGTTGGTGCTGGCTACAAGACGCTTTCGGAAAATTTAACAGAATTTCAGAATCTCGGTGCATTGCCCCCATGGTTTGGATGTACAAAAGTTAAATGAGGGTGAAGGTATAGAAGGAACATTAAAAAAATACAAAGTGGCATAAAAAGTGTGCACTTAACTTCAACAGAACAAAACTAGCCAGAACAAAGAAACGCAAACGTTCATCCTCTTTGCCAAATGATTCACATGAGAACAGTCCACAGACTTTATTAGAGCCAGATGAAAAAAACCCAAGGAATATGCGTTGTTCCACATCATTTATTAAAATGAAAGATGAAATGTGTTTTATATGCAATCAAAAGGGCACTACTCGAAAACCTCTATATAGAATTGCTTCCCTACAAGACGACAAACTTAAGAGATGTGTCGATATTACCAATAACACAAACCTTAAAGCATTCCTAGAGGGTGGCGATTTGGTTGCTAAGGAAGCAAAGTACCACTCGAAGTGCTATACAAACCTGAACAATTGTCTGAGAGCATCAATTGGGGTAAAAGAAGAAGAGGTCAACTCCATCTGCGAGAGTATGGCTTCCGTTGCACGCTTCATAAGAGAGAAAAACAAGGCCTCTGAATCTGATAATACTGAGATTTTATTAAAAATGGCTCACTTAAAGATTATATATGCAAACAGCCTTGCAAATATTCTGGGAATGAAGAGTAAAGACCTTCAAAACACACATAATACCCGTTTACGCGAGAGAATTCTCGATCACTTCCCACAGTTCAAAGCTCAACATTCAGGCAGAGATTACTTCCTTTATCGTGATGGTGCTAATATTTTTTAATATATTCATTCTGAAAACCTTGATGATGATGCTGTTGCATGTGAAAGCTTTATTAAGCAAATTAGAAAGATCATAACCCAGCACAAAGCTACGCTTGATGGTCATCTGAACGATGATCAACAAGCTGCAAGCGTTCCTCCGGCACTTCTCTCTTTAGTGTGTTCTTTACTTCATGGCTATGCTTCAGAAGAGAATGTGACTAAAGCAACTCAGCCTGCTTTGACTATCAGCCAATTAATAGTTTTCATCCACAGTGAAAACATTCCAAAAGGCAACATTATTCGTCATAAGAAAAGTCATGAACCACCAGTTCCATTATACGTGTGCCTGTCTATATTTGGAAGAACACGAAATAATACAATAATTGAAAGCATGCATAAAAGAGGCCTCTCAATATCACCAAACAGAATTATGGAGATAACAGCAAGTCTGGCTCACTTGGAGATTAAGAGAGCTCAAGAAGAAGGTGTCCTTTGCCCCTCAAATTTGCTTCATGGTCTCTTTGTGATTGGTGCGTACGATAACATGGATCATAACTACAGCAGTACAACTTCAGAATCATATTACCACGGAAAAGCAATTTCTATCTTTCAAATTCCCGGCGAAGGAGAAGTTGGTGAGCCTCGTAATTTCGCAACAAGCATTTCTTGTGTCGATCAAAGTAACAGGAAAGTGACAGAGCTTCCAGACAGCTACAATGTTGTCAAGACTGTAACACTGCCTCCCAAGAAACCTCCTGTGCCAATAGCAAGCGAGATCACCTGTTCTCAGATGTCAACTTCTAAATTTGGATCCGAGTGGAAAACGGAACAGGAATGGCTAGACCATATTCTTAGCGACAGAAAAGATGGGCCCTTAGATCTTTCCTGGGCAGCGTTCTATGCTTCAAAGGTAGGCTCTTCATCATTTGAATTAACACGTAACTCTCTTTTACCTCTATTCAATGAAAGTTCTTCTTCGCCGTCAATGCTGAAGCACGGAATGGATCAAATAAGAAAAATTACAACGTTTTTAAATCCAAGACAAATTCCTGTCATATGTGTGGCGCAACCTCTATTTGCCTTGACTAAATCCATCCAGTGGAACTGGCTTGAATTTTATGGTGAATCCAAATTTGTAGCCATGTTTGCAGCGTTTCATATTGAGCAGGCCTTTCTGAAGAGGCTTGGCCAGTCTGGAGAAGTTTACTGTTTTGATTTACTACAAAGATGGAGAAGAATTCTCAGTCAATCATGTTAGAAAGCTTCTATTTACTTCAAAAAGTCGCAGTCTATCAAGCTTGCCCCCAACTAAAGAGGCATTAAGGCAGCATTGTCTCCGTTCAGCATACCAGGCAGAACAAGTCTGGGGTCGTGCCTGCTCAGTGATAGACAACGTTCCAGGACCAGAAGGATGGGAATGTACCAGAGCTGCAGGGGAGTGGGTGCCGGTCTGGTCTTCTCTGCCCTCGATTTGGGCAGCTTGTAGAGAATTGGTTAATTGCAGTTGCTCTGAATGCCGTACACGATGCTCCTGTTCAAAGGCTAAGGTTCCATGCACGCTGCTTTGCAGGAACTGCACTGGAGGTCAAAAATGCGACAATAAATACAATAAAAGGCATGTGCTTAGTTGAGAATTTCTAAATTTCAATATTTCCATCACTTTCAAGATCATTATATTTATTTTTGCATTTAGCGTCTTCTGTATGTAGACTCTTTTTCAAATACCAGGCGTCAAAAATACTTTTCTTTACTTGTTAACTTTTTAAGAGTTTATATGAAAATAATTACTTTGTTCCAGGTATGATTCGGAAGATGAGGAAGAGGATAGCTTGATTTAGAGACATTTAAGCTGCTAAGAAGAAGTTAATTTGCAGGAGCATTCCTATTATTCAAACATTTTTGTAAACATTATGTTACTATCTTATTGTAATAGTAAAGTAAACGAAATATTGTAAACCAGTCGTTTCATTGGTCCAGTAATTTCTCAAGAAGTAGTTTATTAAAATAGATTTTCTTGGTATCAATGGAAAGATAAAATTATTCTCTTTCTTTTTTATATCACCTATAAAGGAGATATTATGGACAATAAAAAAGATAGTTAGCAATGAAATTTGTGAGAAAAGTGAAATCTTCATAAATTCTTAAATTGTGGAGAAACCTTAAAGTTTGGAGATAAATATATGATAACCAATTAGTTTCTTCTTAGCAAGAGCTTTCAAACAAAACAAAAAAAACTTAAATCGGAATATTAGAAGCTGAGATACCATGGAATTAAGAACACTAAAATGGCGGCTATAAATGACCGCCATTTTGGTGTCCTGCACGGATTTTCAAGTGGCTCCCTATCTGAAAAGGTCTCTTTTTCCCTTACCTATGACTACAGAAAGTGGCATATTCCAATCAAAAAGTGCAGCTTTTTGGCTTTATTTGCTATGTACCAGACGTACTAATTTATTTTGTGTTGTGTAACAATAGGCGAGTTTTTGCGATTGACTTGGTTACGTCTTGGTATTGAGGGTTTACAACCAAGGTGGAGCGCGAGAACGATTTTGAGATGTTTATCTTAAACAAAAATGGCGATTGGGAGAGAGTAGCTTTAACAGCTGGTACTGCAAATCGACAGAAAAAGAGCTATTTAATTTAATCCTTAGTTAGATTGGTGCTTATTTTGACGAGTCCTAATATTTACACAACATATCTTCCCAAAAATAACCTTAAGAAAACATTAATTACGAATGAAATACTAAATAGGCCTAGATAGTACTCTCTTTCGTTTATTCATAACTAAACAGTTTTTAAGTACCTACTATCTATCATGTATTTATTCTAGCCAGTGATTGCTGTTCATTTTAATTTACAAACATTTAAAATTAATTCATTACGAAATTTTACTAGTTTAAAAAAATCTTAACATAAGAAGTGAAGCTGTTTTGAAATTGGCGCATAAACTCTCGGCTCGTTGCTCCTAACCCTACTGTTGAGTCAGATCAAGGAAAGCATTACCAAACCGATCTCTGGTATCGTCTTGGTCATAAACATTTCATTAACATCGATACCAGGTCAACCGCGCGAAAACACGCATAATTAATAATTTAGAGATGGGCAGATATTTTAACTGTTGGTAATAGTTCAGGTGTTCGCGAATTTTATCTACAGCTTAAAAGTCCAGTCGTTTCACCATCTACAGACAGATGGAAACTTTAAACAAATGGCGGGGCTTATTGCTTGGAGCTGTGGTACAGTCCAATCTAGAATCACAATTGTTTACTCTCACGTCACTCCGTAAGTCAATTTGTCCGAGACTACTTCGAAAAGGTGAACTAGTTCGATTAGTTCAGTTGGAACAATCATTCATTTCGAATCTTAACTATTCGTTCACAAACTACATATATCTACTTTACTCTCTCGACTTAGGGCAATGCTCAAACATTAGATTAAAACATAAATTCTGTTTGTCAATAATGGTCCATTAAACATTAAAAAAAACAACTTCCGTAATTTGCTAAAATATTGTTACTTTGTTACACCCATTCCCGGCAGGCTCATGAAGGAGGGCTCTAAAGAAAATAAAGCAAAAGCAGAAACAAAACACATTTTGAAATTCATACCAACTTTCTCATATTTTTAAATTACAGTGGAAAACAAATCAATATAAAAATTGTTCTATCTTTTTTCATTTTATTGAAGAAATTAGCAAAACTATAATCGCGTCAACGCGTGTTAACAAGCGCTGTGTGACCCGCTTCGGTTATCGCGTGGTTTAACGTGCTAATCTCGTGTTGGACTAGACTGCCGAGGACGGGGAGATATGGTTCGATCCCGGTCGCGTGCACTCAGGGTGGTTTTACTTGAATGGTTTTCCACTCCACGCAAATACAGGTGCACTTTCTCTCAATTAAACCTTCCTAATACCTAACCCATTAATGTAATTAGTACATAGGTGTATAATCTGAACAGGTAATAAGACACGGTGCTAAAAAAACGCTCTGACAGGCTGACTGCCAGGGGACTTAAATAATTGTGTCCACTCTTAATGGTATCCATTCCGACACTTTTGTAATAAACTGCTTTTGTGAAAATCATGAATTGTATCTACCTCTCTTATTCGCGCATTGTAAAACAAACGACAGCTTAAAAACTTCAGACATACACATCCAAATCAAATTGATCCTTTGCGGTTTTGATCTGTGTTAGGCTAGGCTTATTGAGCCTATTTTTCATCCTTATCTTAAATAATAATTTTACCATGGGTAATTGTTGAGAATTAACCTCTGCAACGATGATCAAGCCACATTTTAAAATCATCTAGCCATAAAATATATTGATAAATGATAACTTCCATCACTATCATTTTGATAATTATGAAGAGGAAAATATGCCCAATGCATTTGTTTAATTCAAACAATAACCTGTGGGTGAAATGCGAGCTTAGTTCATCGGTTTCTAACCTTTTTCCTTTACCCACCTCGGTGGCGTAGTTAGCTAACGCACTGGTTTCGTGTTGAGTTTGACTGCCGCCGAGGACGGGGAGATCGAGATTTGAATCTCGCTCGGGTCAACTTAGGACGATTTTTCCAGCGGACTGAACTTTTCCACAACCTCATAAACATTTATTCTGGTGGAAAACAGGATATGCGCAGGGTGACAACTATAGAAATGATAACCAGATACAACCATAATAAAAATTGAGTAAATAATTAGTAAATGCGCTTAAACCAAATATAACCATAATACAATTAAGTAAATAATTAATAAATGTGTTTAAAACCCAAATAACCAGATATAGCCATATAAGTAAATAATTAATAAATACGTCTAAAACACAAAAAAACACGGATATAACCATAATACAAATAAATAAATAATTTATAAATGCGTTTAAAACACATGATTAGTACAAATTATACAACAATCCTACTTAGTCGTGGAACCTGGATCCTCTGGAAATTTTGAGATATTTTACTTTGAAAATGTATCAGCTAGCCTCATAAAATCGCCAAGTTTAAGGCGCCACAGTTTCTTTATTTGAAATTGCGGCACGAGAACTTTTGGTGGTATAGGTAGTACTAGGTACCTACAATTACCCTACATAGTCGTGGAACCTGGATCCTCTGGAAATTTTGAGATATTTGACCTTGAACTTTTATCAGCTAGCCTAATAAAATCGCCAAGTTTAAGGCGCTACAGTTTCTATATTTGAAATTGCGGCACGAGCACACTTGGTGGTATAGTTAGTACTAGGTACCTACAACAACCCTACATAGTCGCGGAACCTGGATCCTCTGGAAATTTTGAGATATTTGACTTGGAACTTAAATCAGACATGCAATTAGTAGTCTAGAATCGCCAAGTTTAAGGTGCCACAGTTT
>CABFOW010001051.1:75448-89489 GCA_902141385.1 Timema californicum
GTACCTTATCAAAATCTTTGATATCAAGTTTCAGCCTGATCGATGAAATGGCTTAGGCTCAATGCAGAGATACAAACACAAATCACGAAAATAACTTTTTCTGTTTCAGGGAGTCATTAAATTTCGATATTTATCAAAATATCAAGTTTTATTACAATCATAATTCTTTCTCTACCCGAGGGGTGTGTGAGAGTAAAAATTATTTCCACAAACAAATTAAAAGGTTTTCTTAACAAAGTTATAGAGGTTGTCGCTGAAATGTTTACTACTTTTTTAATTATTATTATTAGCACCGCGTCTTATTACCCGTTCGGGTTATACGCACTTACGCTAATGTGTAATGGTAGGGTGATTGTGAGATGAAATTGAGGACCTACAGTTTAACGTGGAATCCGAACCACGGTGTAGGCCTGGCATACTTTTTTAATTCTTCACGTCTCAATATCCTTATGGACTATCTTCGTGTTCACACTTTGGGAATTGTATTAAAACGGTAGAATTTAGAGAGAGTATATATCTACATTTGCGTGGAGATTAAGGGGAAAATCATTTAGGCAAAATGATCTCGAAACATCCGGCGGGTTTCGAACCCCGATATTAGTAATGGTAAATCAGGTTGTAATTAGGACGATACTAATGACTTCCGCCGGATCCGCACCAGTGCAAGATGGACGTTATTGAATAGTTTAAAAACTATATACTGTATATGGTTTATAATTGCTTATTCACACCCTTATTAATACCAATAGCATTAACAAAACCACCAACCTATATTTACTATTATTATTTATAGGCACGCGAGGTTGACTTTTTTGATTCAGTTTGAGATTGAGAGCTATACTATTTTTTGTGAGATTAGGAACGGGGAATTTTAAATCCCTAATTTCGGGATAGTTTCGAGAATATATATATTTTTTCTTCTGTGTTGGGTGTTAATATATTACTTGTCATGTAAGGGAAAAACATCGAAGTTTCAAAACAAAACTGTTCAAATTGCACTAAACGAAGTTTAGGATTGAATTTAAATCTGAAAAGGTATAACTATTAGCACTTTAACAAAAGTTTAATGTTTATCACCTCCTTGAATTTTATCTAGGCTTGACCCCCATTAAAAATCCACTTCCCTGCCATGGCTGCCTCCCTGTCTGGGTTACTAACAGTCACGTGACTGGCAACACGTTTATGTTCAAGCTGTTTATAGAACAACTTGCTTTACTCGATGTAATTCCAGAGCTGTTTTATGATAAGTCTTACCGTTTAGCCACAAGAGCCAAAGACTGACTTTAAAATTGCTCCAGGTGACGTGGCGGTCTAGGGGTATGGTGTCAGACTTCTATGCTGGCGGCCGGGGTTCAATCCTCTGTCCCGGCACAGATTTATCTGATTGCCAAACCCTTCCTTCACCTCTGACAAGACATCTTGTGAATGTGGGGAATGCCAGGCCTCCACCGTTGTTCGGATTCCACGTTAAACTGTAGGTCCTTCATTTCATCTCACAATCACCCTACCATTACACATTAGCGTAAGTGCGTATAACCCGAACGGGTAGTAAGACGTGGTGCTAATAATAATAATAATAATAATAATAATAATAATAATAATAATAATAATAATAAAGTTGCTCCAGCATTTTGATTTTTTTCGGGAGTTAAAAATTAAATTTTTTAACTTCTTGGAATGTTCCCGTCGGTTACAGGCTAGAAGCTAGAAGTTTGCCAAATTTCAAGTTTTCTAGCTCGTTTGGAAGTGGGTAAACATTAATGTCAGTGAGTCAGCCATGTGGTTTTATAGTAGTATAATGAGCGATGTGCTATTGGGCAGATTTTTATTTCGCGTAAGAAAGGATGTAAAATAGCACAACGAAAATAAACCACTTTCAATTATTTGAGGCCTAGTCCGTTCTTAATTCGGTCTGCTGTATTCTTGATCTGCCCTTATCCTCGTTTGTTTGAAACTTATGGGTCCCCCCTCCCCCCATAAACACTTTACATACACTAAACTGGTGGGGGGAAGAGGGGTGACTGGCAGGCTCTAAGCGGCCTGGCGCTAAAATATGACGACATCCATAAATACTACTGAAGCTATGTTTCTGCGAAAGGAGAAGTGTTGAGGTAAAGCATTAATTGTATTTTTTTACTGTATTATTAGCAGTTTCAATTAGTTATTAATGTGTGCGCATTGGTTTTTTATATGGGCTATTGGATCATATGTATGGGTAGGATTGGGACTGGCGTTGGAGCTTATTTTTGGGAGTTTATTTTATTTATTGGTAGGGTGAGTGTGCAGTCTCGGGCGTCGGGCACTCCTCCCGCGACGTCCCATAAAATGCCTGCATTGCTACTGAGGGCGCCACATGAACCTCTCCCGACGGCCGTTTAGCGTAGTGTGAGCACTGAGCATCCGGCAACGGTTCGCAGCCGTAAGACCCCTCACTTTGCCATATCCCTCATCATGAACTCAGTGGCTCAAATCTCTCGGGGGTAGGACGCATCGGGAACTTTGATGTCGCAACAACCCTTAGCGAGAGTCGTTAACCCTAAACTTGTTATGGATGTTGAAAGCAGATATTAATTACCCCATTAAAGAGTCATTAACCCGCCCCACCCATTGACTTAAGTGTCACAGGAACGACCTTTGAAGGCCCTGGCTCAGATGTGGTTTCTAACGCTCATTCAGGGGCCGATTTTTTTTGCAAAAAGCATTGTTATACACATTGTGTTTCAGCGTTCGTCATGTACGGTAACATGGATTGGAACCTTGATATCTTCGCCCGAATGAATGTTGGTCTAAAGAGACAGAATCATAAAATTAGTGGTTGTTAATCATTTGACAGAGATGTACCATCATTTGAGCTAGGTTGAAATGTGAAAAGATGTCTACCTACCAAGATGTAAATTATAACATATTGGTAGTTTCAAATAGCCAAAGTTATCATCTATGCTTTTAGTGAGGATTACTTCATCTAAATATAATATTCTGAAAATCGGACCCGGGACCTTCGGCTTAGTACGCCAATGCTCTAACCACTCAGCTATCCAGGAATCGTCCAGTGCTAAGGGTCATTCTTCACTCATATTTTAAGTCAAGAGTCTATAATGCTTATGCCTTAATTGTCACTATGCAAATAGAATCCTTTTTTTGGGGGAGGGGGGCGGGGTCAAGATTGTTAATAATACAATTACAACCAAAATGATATCTAACTTATAAATAATATGTAATAGACAAATAATACAATTTTGTATATAATTAAATGTCACGATGTGGGGTAGCGGGGGAATCCAGGGGGACAGTGCGAGCCGTCTCTAATGTATGTTAGAACAGTTACACTTACAGGGATTTGAAGCCTCTATATCGGTCACCGGCAGAGTTTGATGGTGGTTCGTGACCAGACTAAATGTGTATCAGCATTTGCTCAGGTTTGAAAAGTGAAATTGTATTTATAAAAGTAATTAGCGTTCGCTGACCTATCAGGCTTAGTAGGGATTTGAAACCCCTACCTACTAACGTCATAGGGCGAGAGGTGTACCCACATTTGCGTGGTTGGAAAGAATAAACACGCCCGTGGAGGGTGGATAGCGGTCCTTCACGACATAGCCACCAGCGGGGCAACACGTCCGTGTTTGCCGGACAGTGTGACATTGCTTTGGGGAAAAATCTTATGTTCAATTATTCATGAATTTACAAAATGGTGGTATAATATTTGACATGTATTGCCTAGAAATGGATGGAAAAATTATGCATTGCAATTGAAAATCACATAAAATTTCCCCAAAACGACAAAAAAAAACTTATAGAGCTTGCCACATTCTACAACCAGTTTATCAGGTAAACATAATTTATCTTCTCATGACTATTGTCGATGATGTACCAAAATATAGATAACATGCCATCAAAATTCAAGCCCTACTTATGATGAACTTGTTAAAAAAATATGTTTTAGCACAGTAATTTTATACTAATGTATGCTTCTTTAATTTTTAACCTCTTAGACCAATCATGTAACCCCTTAGAGAAGCTGATTTAAACTTCAACATGTGAATCATCCATGTCATTTGTAAGGCATTGCTGCTGGACAAAGTCTATATAAAACAATCATAGCTTGCTGATAACTGCCCAGGCTCTGCATTGTAATTGTCAAGAGTGAGTCGGTCATTCATTGCAACTTTTGCTTTACTAGAGTGGAAACAGGGGAAGCACTATCTATAATCGAAGGTAAACCTAGAGCCACTTTAGTAAAGCTTTGGATAGAATCTCTATAAAACAAAACAATACCTGCAAATATGACTCGGATAAATGTTTGATAGCCACCCCCATTTTCGTATTTTTACAAGACATATTTAAAATGTTTTAAATTTTCATTTTGATTATTTGAAATGGGATGAGGTCAGGCCCATAAGTCATTACCACCCACCATTTTGGTTGCACCACTGGTTGTTGTAGCCTCATAACTTTCTTTTAGCTACTATTATATTATATATTATGATTCTGGTAGAAAGACCGGGTTAAAAAAAAAATACAAACATAATTTTTTTGTGTCAACATTGATAGCATTTTACTTATTTATAATGTTATTTAATAGCTATTAATAATATCTATCAAAAGTTAGAGATATAAATCATATGACTTGATGTGTGACTATATAGAAGTAATTTTACGAACTTTGGGACTTTTGTTTACTGTTTTTCCTACTAGACGCTTACTATGTAAATTAAAACAATATTATGTTATTTAATATCCAATTATTAATTGCCTTAAGGCACAGGTCTGTTGATGCCTTAAATAATATCAAATATTTACACATCATCCTTATTTTACTTTATAATTAATATCAGTTGTTGGCTTTGTCTATCCTTTGCAATCCTGGCAAGTAGGCAGACTGTGCTAACTACCTGCTTTCTTCCTAAAAGGTGAGGCAGGGCAATTTTATATATTTCTAAACTGTTCCTCTTAGAATATATCATTACAGACACGAACACAAACAAGGCCAACAATTTATTTTAATGGGGAAAAAATGTATAGGAAATTATACTTATACAAGTTAATCATTATTTACCTTTTTTTTAATATACCTTATCTTGTTTGTTTTCAGGGTATGCCACAGGATAACCTGAACGCCCTGCAAAGGGCAATCGACTCCATGGAAGAGAAGGGACTTCAAGAAGATCCTCGTTACTCACAACTATTAGCCTTAAGGGCTCGTCAGGGTGCTATGGACCCTCTGCGATCCATGCAAGTGAGATAAAAAAAGAGTCAATTCACTCTGGATTGTAGAGCCATCTAATGAGGGTATAGCATAACATATCTATCTAATTCTTGGTAATCGTTCCCTTATGGAAAATCACGGGGCTGTGTTACCATAGAAAGCAATTCAGAGAGCCGAAGGCTAGAAAAAGTTCTAAATATTAAACACCTCTAGAAGCTAGAATCCATCTTCACTAATGTTCTCTACACTTACTTATACTTGCATACTCCTTTCACTTCAACAACAACATCCATACACATATACTCTCTGTTATTATTAAAACTCTTAATGCTTCTCTCTTTCACACATTTGTCTACAACATTTAAAACCATGTCTTACATGACCTATCCCTTTTTTTCCATCCACTTTTTTCATCCACATTTTTCATAATACATTTTATTCCTCACTCAATCCACACTCATCCTCATGTCTGAAAAACCATTCACGTTTTGTACCCACAGTTGTATTGCTGGAACCTGATATCAAAATGCATACTATATATTGCCAACTTTCAAATTTGACATAAATGTTCCCATTAGACCTCAACAATGTGTTGTGATGTTTTATGTCAACAATCTCTACCCCAGAATCACTCAGGTAAGTTTGTAGTTTATCCCTCCTAATTTTGACCAATAATAATTGGGGGTAAGTTGAGTTGATGACCAGCATATAATAACAAGTGTTTGTGTTTAAAAAGCCGCAGCCCCAGAGCTTTAGTGGCCAGCTACCACCAGGAGACCCCCAGAAACACACATCATTCAGCTCAAACCAGCTACAACAGCTGAGGTTCCAGATCATGGCCTACAGGGTTCTGGCCAGAAACCAGCCACTGTCCCAACAACTAGCTATGGGAGTGCAAGGCAAGGGACTGCCACCCACTCAGGGTAGCTCACCATTTCAACAGCAACAGCAGCAACAACAACAACAACAACCACCGCCTCCCTCACCAGTGCAACAACAAGCACAACCCCCACCTACCCAACAACAACAGCAACAACAACAACAGCAGCAGCAGCAGCAGAGGAGCATGCAACAAGACTCAGGTAATCTTACTCACTTCATTTTGTTTCCATCTATTGTCTTATTTTCATGTGGAGGAGGATTTAGGGAGGTCGACTAAAGGTTTAAGGCAGTATTTTCCAATCTGTGATGCCTGTAACCCCAGTAGTACACGAAGGATTCCAGAGGTAGTCTGGTAAGCAAATAAACATTAATTTTGGGATGATTTCATGGATTTTTATAAGACTGTTTTTACTTTTGTCCTGACTTTGTCTAGATGGGGTTTTGTTAAAATTTGAAACAACTGTTTAAGCGTTATAAAATAGAAAGATAATGTAATAAAAAGAGCTCAGTAGGGGAAGTTGTTCTTTAGGTGTGTAAGAGAAGTGTGTGGAGAAGAGAGATGCCCTTGAAGTGTGTTGAAGTACTAAATAGGACATACTTTGTACCCATGGCTACAAATGCCACAAAAACATGAACATATAGTGTAAGAGAGACTAGGAAAGTGGAGGCTATGGAAATTAAGTTTGGCAGGAACATATTAGCTCTCTCGAGGAGAAACGGGCTTAGGAATGAATTTATCCAGGAAAGAGTCATCGTACAGAGTGTACATAAGATATTAAAGGAAGCAAGGCAGAGAGAGTATGGTAATGAGCAAGGCTGTAGCCGGGGGGAGGGGGGAGATTCAAACCCCCTCCCCCCTAATTTTATTATCAAAATATATATAGCTTTATTTATGGTTCAAACAATATCAATATTAAGATACAAGTACAAATTAGGGGGCTGTGTTACCATAGAAAGGAGAGCTTCTAGAGGTGTTTAATATTTATAAATTTTCCTAGCCTTCAGCAGTTAAGGAGCTATTTTGCCATAAAAACACTTCAGATAGCTTTTAGAGGTGTCTAATATTTAGAACTTTTTTATAGCCTTTGGCAATTAGGGGATGCGCCCACCAAACTCCCTCTCCCCCCTTAAATTATTGGCTGGCTACGGCCTTGGCTTGGCCTTGAGGATGGAAAAGGAGAGAATACTGAAAAAAATTATGAAGATGAAGTATTTAGGAAAAAAGACTGCAAGCGGAACCAAGAATGAGATGGGAGGAACATAAAGTGTGCAAGTGAGAGGAGAAAAATGGAAAGATAGAGAAAAAAAATAGAGGCATTTTTCCAAACAAACCCAATCACAGGCTGGAAATGGTTCTTGAATATGATGATAATCAAGCTTAATATTATTCTTTTAAATAACATCCCAACTCCTCCTTTTGTAAACCCAGAGAAGATCCTCTAGAATACAAAACATTAATAAGAAAGGGAAGTTGTAATTAGTTACTTACTATCAGCGATGACCTGGGATATCATCAGCCATTTGATAGAACCTTATTCAGTTTTTATTGACTCAGGTTTGAGGCTCAGACAGTTGAATCTGCGTTCATTATATTACAAAAATGAAATTTGCAACATATAGAAACATAAAAATTTCGCGATACTTAGTTTTATATACCTAGTTTTACAAACTTTTACATGGCATAATAAAATGACTATCAAAACATATTTAATTTATATTTCAGCATTTTAGAATGTACAATATATACATGAAACAAAACTGAATACTTTCTGAAAATTGCCTAACTGAGTTTTTAAAAGTGAAAAATGGTCCATTTTAATGATTTAAACATGAATATGTCAACTCTGCTTTTTTTTTCATAGCAGATGCTATCATCATTTTTAGGGTTGTGCTAAGTCCTTTTTTTCAATCAGAACCAAACTTGAATCAAATATATGAAATATTCTCGAAGCTGAATCGAAGCTCAAATTTTTTTTGTTAGTTTTTTAACACTAGAAAAATATATTATATTGTTGTTTATTAAGATTTATGTATTGAAATTACTTAGAAAATGTTTTATTGTACTTATTGTTACTAATATTTAATTTTAATCTAATAAATCAAGTTATATTACAACTTACAATTCAATTACTTAGAATTTTTTCCAAATAAATATTGTTTTATATTATATATAAATGGCACTAATTGACTATATATATATATATATATAGTATTTTTGCTGTCAAAATTTTATTGACGAAGCTTCGAAGTTGGAATTATTTTTGAAGCGAAGTCGAAGCTGACATTTGTTTCGAAGTTTTGAAGCAGAGTCAAAGCTTCACACACCCCTAATAAGTTTTACTTATATATATGAAATAGATAGAAGTCATAGTACCAACTGAGCTATTACAGTTATCTTCTTCACATTATCATGATAAATATATATAAAGGTTCACAGTCCAGAGAATTAATTTCCCTCCACCAAATATTATTGGTAAAAGAGATAACTTATGTGTTTAAAACGACTGATCTGAAAGTTTTAATGTGACCAACCGCAAATATTTAAAGATAGAACAAGATAATTTTATCATTTAGTTTTCTATTCATACTACTATTTCACTTATATTTGAGATACATTTTTTTCCACAATTTTTATCTAAATATTTAAGCATAAATATTTTGTTAACGAACTTTTTACACAGATATTCAACTTTTTTTTTAGCGAAATCCAATAGTTTCATATACCACAAATCAGGGAACGTTACATCATTGTTGATGAACCTAATGGTGCATGAGAACATTTTCTTGGTTTGCGTTATTCACAGTTTCTGGGGGGAGAGGCGGGGCATCTAAGGCTATGATTTAAATAAATCCACAAAATATAGAATAACTATGTTTATTTTTGTAAAACTAATCAGTGGGCCCTTATTATTGTCTCGGTGTTGGGAATTTGGTCTTTTATTATGAATTACTTATTATAAATAGCACGTGCCCTTGGCCGACCCTGTAAGGCAGGAAGCTTATCTTCTCTTTATTCAGCTATGGTATAGCTTACAAGCTAGGCTCATAGTATAATTAATACATCAAGGAGGAGTGTAAGAAGTGAGTGTACTTAATAAAAATCTCAGATTCATACGATGACATTTATGTCAGGAACATTGCCTGGATAGTTTTCCTATAATGCTTTGAGTATTGTGCTCTTTATCTTTGTAAAATATTTTGTATGATATATAATATGTAATCATAATATATAATCAAAAAATTAATAGGTATTGATGATGAAATACTCCATTTTTCTACTAATAATTCCTATGGGCGAGTTAAAGAATTCATCCTAACATTATATAAATATTGGACACGAGTTCGCAAAAATATTAAATATATTTTTATATTTACCTTTATTGCGCTCAAATGTTATTTTAATAAATAAATTTGTTAAGGTAAACAAGTTTACATTCAAAATGAAACAGAATATATATTTCCAAGTTTTGAGCTACTCTGAAATAAAGTTTAGATCTATTGATTCAATCATTTTAATAATGATTTTATGTCCTTTCAGCTGTTTGTGCACAGTTTTTTTTCTTCTACAAAAAAGATTGATTTAGTTTCAACAAACTCCAGTAATGTGCCCAGATCTGACCAGGTAAAAGTATTACTGGATGCATTGAGGTAATTTTCCTCAAGGTGATATTCAAATTTATTTTTATGTTTGGTGTGTATTATTTGTTTCCAGGCTCATCAACTCCTCCTGGTATGATGCAGCACCCTATGCGACCTCCAGGACCACCAGGGGGCCAGCCCCCTACACAGTCACCCATGACAGGGCAAATGGCTCCCCCCACTGGACCTGCACCCCCTATTAATCAACAACAAGCACCCCAGCAACCTCCACCACATGTGCCACCTCAGCAACCAATGCCACCACAACAGGTCATGCCGCCACAACCCATGCCACCTCAGCATCCCATGCCATCACAAGCCATGCCACCTCAACATCCTATGCCACCACAACAGCCTATGCCGCCACAGCAGCCCATGCCACCACAACAGCCCATGCCACCACAACAGCCCATGCCACCACAACCATCTATGCCACCACAACCACCTATGCCACCTCAACAACCTATGCCACCTCAACAATCTATGCCTCCACAACAGTCCATGCCACCTCAGCAGCCCATACCGCCTCTGCAGTCCATGCCACCTCAGCTACCCATGCCACCACAACAAGCCATGCCTCCACAGCAAGCCATGCCACCTCAGCAACCCATGCCAACACAAGCCATGCCACCTCAGCAATCCATGCCGCTTCAACAACCACCGTCATCACAGCAAACTCTCCCTCCTCCTCCTCAATCTCAACCCCCTCAATCACACACTCACCACTCGGCCCCTGGACAGTCCATGATGCGTCTCCCTCAGCCCATGATGTCTCAGCCCCGACCCACCGGCCCCCCTCCAGTCCAACAGAGCTTCCCACCTAGCCAGCAGAAGCAGAACAGAGTAACCTCCCTCAACAAGCCTGTTGGCATTGATCCCCTCCTCATTCTGCAAGAAAGGGAAAACAGGTGATTGTTTAATTATCTTAAAGTGTCATGGGGGATACAGACAAGAGAAACTTGGAAAATGAGGGAGTGTTTTTATTTGAGGAAAAGTCAGGGAATTTGAATACTTGAATAATTCTGAACCTAAACATTTTAAAAAAAGTGAGAGGTTTTGTTTCTTGATGTTAACAAAATGCATGCACAGATATGGCAGTCTTAACGTGAGATGGTTGTACAAGGTTTGTTTTATAACTCATTTACACAGGGAAACAAATGATATCTGAAAAATTAAATACAAGAAAAAGAACTTAAAAAAACCCATTGATGTTTATTAGCCGTTAGGATTGTTATCAAAAATATATGATCAATGCAATAAACTAAAAATTGGTCATGTCCAAGAAAAACTGTAAACCAGTTAAGACAGAATTATTTTTATTAACATTGTCTTGGAAAGTCAAGGAATTCAAAAATAAAAGTTTTTTAGCTCATCAAGAGTCATACGTCATCTACACACTCATTTATTTCAACTTAGCTACTAGAATCCAGTATGAGGTTGTGTAGTGATAAAATAATAAAAAAAAGTGGCCTATATATGAACAACAAATTCAAAACTGCTAAAAAGTATTATACCCTGAACATTTATTGTTTCTAGAATTAATTTAGTCTGTTTTTGTTATAATATTTGAATGATAATTTTACAAGGATTATGTTAAAAAAACTACATTTTATTATTTTATTGTGAAATTTTCATAAAATGGAATTATACTACAAATGTTATTATTTCTGTAATATTCTGGTGTTATTTTCAGAGTGGCATCACGCATAGCTCTTCGCATTGACGAGTTGAATAGTATTGCCACAACTTTGCCAGAGGACCTAAAGATGAAGGCTCAGATAGAGTTAAGAGCACTGCGAGTTTTAAACTTTCAGAGGCAACTTCGTAGTGAGGTAACACAGTAATTTAATCTTTCATTTCTATGGAACTATCTCATGGTTTAATACATCAATTCTTGCACTAGAATGGATCGCCAAAAGACTGTGAGATGAAGGTTCCAATCTGGGCTGGATGCACTTGTAAGGGTTTTCTTGTCTTCTTGTCCTCTAAATTTCCTTCCTCATCTCTTTGATTAAACTTTTAGTAACCATCGTGGTAAATTTTTTTTTATATAAAAGAAAAACAAAATCAGAAATGTTGACTTATTATATTGTATGCTAGTGTGTTTTCATTTGGGTGAGGTTTGATGTTCATACATGATATTAGATTGAAAACTATAAAGGTTTGAAAAAAATATAATTACTCATCAAATCTGGAATGTAGCAAGGTTTAATCAAATAAAAAAAACTATATCAAAAATCTTAATCTTAGTAATAGGAGAAATCAGAATTGTTTGTTTAAAGAAAAAGTTTTATTATTTAATATTCTTTTTTTTTTTCTTTGCTATTCTCAATTTTTAACCTCTAAGTGGTGCTAGTTTTAGCTTTGTTTTACCAGCGATGTCTTTTATTTTTAATCAGTCTCATATGCTTAGATTTATAGTTTTGTAACGTTACACACCCACCGTGGAAGCCATTTGTAACATTACACACCCACTGTGGGAGCCATTTGTAATGTTACACACCCACAATGGGAGCCATTTGTAATGTTACACACCCACAATGGGAGCCATTTGTAATGTTACAAGCCCACGATGGGAACTCCATTTGCTACGATCTCCTAAATACTAATAACTTTTCCATACTATGATTTAGCTTGTAGATAGTTTATTTTCACAAATTTTAAATTACAGTTGAACCAGTTTTGTCAAACATGTAAACAGTTTACATAATATACATTAAATATACACAGTACGCACGTGTACATAGTTTTACGATTGTTCGAAATACGTCTACTCGATTAGACGTTTCAGCAGGGACTCTTACAAAATTATGGCATCTTGCTAAGCTTGGGTCTGTCTACCCCGTCGCTTTTTACTCTCAAACCCAGGTCACTACTTGATTTCATTCCATCGACCAATGGGGTTATTCTATCTGAGCGTGAAAACTAAAAATAGACACAGCTTTACTATGCACCAGTTCTTAAATACTGCATAATACAACCCGGAAATAAACCATGTTTCTAACACGTGCAGCTAAACGAAAGAAAAATAGAAACATGGCTGTCATTTAGAAAAGATGAATTTAATTTATATTAACTGAAAAGAAGAAATATGAAAATGTTAACTTTAAAATATGATTTTAAATATTAATAAAAATGGAAAAATCAAAATTATTACAGCTTTACCTACAGATAACAACTTTAATAAAGCTCAAACCTGGTGTTGCTACGTGGTGCTGTTTTCATTAGTCTACTTTAGAAAACAGTGTAGTTAAGACCAGTTAAACTGTTTTTCCAAATTTAACAAAAATATTAAGATTGAAAAATAAGGATTTAAAAAGAGAAAATCTTTTAAACCAATCTCAATTTCATCTTAATTGAAAAATTCACTAAATCCCACTTGATTACATTTTCTGGTTGGAGCATAATCAAGTACCTATCTAATTTCCCGATTAATTTGCAGGAGATTGGCTATCAAGAACTATGTAAGTAAACAAATCCTCTCTAAAGTTACAGTATATTAATGTGAATGGTTTTAGATCTTGTCATACACACGTCGCGACACTACACTTGAGACAGCAGCCTATGTGAAGGCTTACAAACGAACCAAGAGACAAGGCCTGAGAGAAGCAAGAGCCACAGAGAAGCTTGAGAAACAGCAAAAACTAGAGGCAGAGAGAAAACGCAGACAAAAACACCAGGTGACTTAATTAGTAGCTAGAATATACTTATATATGTAAGGAACAAATGGCTAGCCCCAACAAAACTTAGAGATGGAACTAATCTGCTTATTTAAATTTTCAATCCTTAGTTATTTACAAATCTCATATCCAAATCTTAGAAAATACACACAAAAATTACACTTAATACAATAAGAAAATGTCAATATAAGTTGTTTTTTTCCTGTAATTAGTAAAGTATAATAACCTCCAACTCTACAACATCCAACCGAACAGTCAAGTATGATTGGTTGGCATCCATATTAGTACACTTCAACAAACTATTTTAAAATACATTATTTTATGGAGTAGTCATATTTCACTTGTGAATTGCATGTAAAAACACTGGAACTAATCATTCCAATCTATTTGGTATTCAGGAGTTCTTGATCTCTGTACTCCAACATGGCAAGGATTTTAAGGAGTACCACCGTAACAACTTGGCTCGCGTAGCTCGACTCAACAAGGCTGTTCTGAACTATCATGCAAATGCTGAGCGAGAGCAAAAGAAGGAGCAAGAAAGAATTGAGAAAGAACGAATGAGGAGGCTAATGGCGGAGGATGAGGAGGGATATAGGTGAGTTATATTAAAAATGCAAACACTTTTTGGAAACAGGGG
>CABFOW010001051.1:89589-144886 GCA_902141385.1 Timema californicum
CGGGGGGGAGGGCCTTCATAAATAATTTAATCTTATGCCCCACTATAGGGTATTCATATATTGTTTAGCTTATATTTAAAAACGTATTTCATGTACAGTCCAATTTTTCTAGAAATGGCTTTCTCTGATTGCTATAAAAGCTACTAGAGCTACTTTCAAGTATTAATATGTCAAGTCATGTGATATGCAGCTATCCCTTTTGATAGATTATCAATATTTATAAAATAATAATTATTTTTATGTAGTAAAATGTTAACAATGTTGACTTTAAAAATCTATTTATATTTTATAAAATGCTCTTCCTACAAAATAGTTCTGTGGTCCCTTTTATATGTTTCTATCCACCTTTACTGTACCTTCTTCCAATATTGTGTTTCAAAAATACTTATGAAGCTTTGAATGGATGTTATATGCTACCATATTTTGTCCGTGAAAATTTTATTACAATCTTTTAAGGCTATGCGAATACAAAATTTAAAATTTTGAATTTTATTCAATTCTTAGCATACTAGAGTAAATCAATTTTGAATTAACTGTTATGCTTTAGAAAAGTTTTTGTTTGAAATCGAATCAAATATTGTTTAGTGAAAATGTTTAAAATTTAATCTGATCCTGGTATTCTTTAATGATTTTTTTCATTTCAAATTTAAATTAAATATTTGGTAGGATTTTTTCCCCAAGTCAAGTCAAATAAAAATAATTAATGCTTTGAAAACTTTGTTTGAACATTGATTTGTTAAAATAAAATGTATATTTTGCTCACATAACTAAAATAAAATAAAATATTATAGTACAATTGTTATCTATATTTTAATAACGAACCAATGTTAGTTTCTATGGATAGTTGAATTATTTTAGATTTAAATTTCAAATTTATACACTATTAAATATTCAGAACCTTAAATTTATTCTGAGTCTTAGTTAGCTTCTGATTCAGATTTGAAATTTCAAAGTTTTGCACAAGCCTAAAATGTATGGACTTTCCCCAAAAATTTGAAATCACTGTAATTTACTAAAAATGTATAGATTCAATTTCTTATCTTAAGCTATTATAATTGGAAGAAGGTATAGGAAAGGTGGATAGAAACATATAAAAAGGGGACGAACACAATATGGCCTATACAATGAAAAGAAGAACACAGTTTTCACTTTACACTGCTGCCAATGGACAACGAGGTAATGGATGTCTCTTAAAGAAAATTGATCGTCACCGCCCAATCCCCCGACCTAGGTTTCATTCTATCAGAAATCATCAGGGAGGAGTGTGAAACGCGCAACGCAACTTCCTAAAAGAGAAAACCAAAAAACACAAAAGAGGTTTTCCTTATAGAGTTATCTTAAGCTATGTTTTTCAAATCCATTCGTCTTTACTTTCTTCACAACACTCATAACATGTTTCACATAAATGGTATTATTGTACAGGAAATTGATTGACCAGAAGAAAGATAAGCGTCTTGCTTTCCTGTTGTCTCAGACTGATGAATACATCGGAAACTTGACTGAGATGGTGAAACAGCACAAAATGGAACAAAGACGCAAACAACAAGAGATGAAAAGGAAGAAGGTTCAAATAATTGCATTATATATTTATTTGAAACATGGCTCTGACTCTAAGAACTGTTGATTTGGAAACTTTATGATTCTGAGCCAAAGTAATATGTTAAATTAGTGACTTATCAATAAGTTGTGTTTTTTTACAATGCAACCATATTCATCCTATCCGATATTAATGGGACATCAAGTTCCATTCATATTTGATTTTCACATTTAATTTACTAGAGCTAGTAGTGTTAGTATGTACTAAACATTTTACTTTATTATATTTTTATTTATGTTGTATAGTTGTACTTATTTAACTAACTCTTTAAGGAAGACATCTTTTTAAGTTTTTAGACATACGTATGAAAAATGGAAAAAGGTATGAAAAGTAATAGGATCCAATAGAGAAGAAAATATATCAGTCTTTTTTTTTTAACTGTTTAACAATATTGGCCTCATAAAGAAACCCTCCTGGAGCATTGTTGTGCGTGAGCAATCTAGCTCTTTTACTCTGTAGTCTATTTAATTTTTGTGCTATTTTTTCCTTTCACTTTATTATTTCACTTTGTAAGATGCACATTTATATCTAAAAATATATTATTTAAGTATGGATGCATTATATGCATTAAAGACCAGTATAAAACTTTTTATCAACATTATGTTTTCTATTTATTTGTTTGTAGAAAAAGAAGAAGAAGAAGGTATTGCCAGAAGGAGAAGACGGTGAAGGTGCGGGAACTGCTGGAGGGGAAGGAGATGGCCCACTTGACGAGGAGTCTCAGTCCTCAGACACAAGGGTCACTGTGATGGAAATAGCCACTGGTACAGCTTAGTTTTACAATACTGCCTATAATGCTTGTAGACCTCGACATTAGACTCTTAAAGAGCTTTAACACGTATTTGAAGTGCTTATGTATATTCTGGCTGGAATAAATTTAAATACGCAATATTAGACTAGATAAATAATAGATGTGTACTGATTCAATAATAAAACTGTTTACAAATTAGCAGAATTAATTGCTTATAGTTCGATTATTTGCACCAATTAACAATTATTTATTGAAAGCTAATACAAATTATGAAATATATGCTTTATATTATTAAAACAGTAAAGTTAATTTATAGAATTTTTTTTTTTCAAAATCAAACATTTTAGTTGCGTATTTAATAGGGGTGTGTGAGGCTTCGAAACTTTGACTTAGCTTTGAAGCTTTGCCAATGAAAATATTTATAGCTAAAATACTCAATTTAAGTTCAGCTATAGCCATTCTAAGCTGTTTTATACATTACAAATTAATATTCATGTGGAAAAAATCTGAATTAATCTAATTGTAAGTTGTGAAAATAGCTTGATTTGTCAGATTAACACGAACTATTACAAACTGTTGTGTATAATAAATGAACATTCTCTTAACTAGGCCTATAATAACAAACACGAGTTTAGTAACTATTCCACTTTTAGATTTGTGAAGTCACTTCAGTGATGACGTCACCAAAGCGTCTTACGCAAGCAACGTCTTTGTCAGTTCCGGTCTATATCTCGAGTGGCGAGCATGTGCTCTTTGTTCTTTAATTGTTTATTGTTCTTTCATAAATAAAACTAACACAAACAATTGTGCAATAAAATATTTTCCGCGTAATTTTAGTACATTAAGTTATATAAATAACTACACTATAATATTTTTTCAAGCATTAAACAACTAAAAGGAAATATTCAAACTTCGATTCGACTTCAAAAATATTTCATATATTCGATTTGAGTTCGCTTCGAAATGAAAAAGTGGACTTTGCACACCCCCAGTATTTAGTATAATAGTACGTTTTGTGGAATGGAAATAAGTCATATGTATCTAGTATGTATAATCATTAACTAACAATTGATGATCCTTTTGATTCTTGCCCACTATAATTGATAATCTATGAATAATTCTTTTTTCAAACATTCAAAATACAGAAGTTGTTTTATACCGAAGTGGGAATATTTAAAACAAAACACTATTAATTAACAAAATAATAGAGATGGGCCACTCGAATCGTCAAATCCTCGAATCCACCGAATCCTGACAGGTATTCGAGATTCGAGGATTCGATGATCGAATCTTTCATCTCATAAACAAAGCATAATATTTTGAATTAAAAAATAACTTAGTTATGCCTACTTTAAAAGAACAACTTAATCCATAATATTTATTTTGTCGGAGAAAAGAGATAAACATGAATAAAATCTTCTTTAAAAAATAAAAATAATCTTTTGGTGTGGAAAATCTTCGTGCCTAGTACCCTACCCTACCCCTGGGAAACTTGGACTCGACCGTTTCAGCGCATGCTCACTTCTAAAACTTTCACCTCACGAACAATCTTGTAAATATTTTAATAGAACGCATTAAAACTCTTCAAAAACTGAAGATTAAAACGAGAATTACATATACACTCGAAATAAATAAAACAAATTATGGTGTTTTTTTTTAACAGAAATAAGAACACATTACACATGATACAAAGTCAGCCGCCATTACGTATATTATGTTTACTCGCCCAAGTAATGATTAAAATAAAGATACTGTTAGTTATTACTACCCATCTGGTTTTAATTATCTGTAACTACGCAAAGAACCTCAATTTATTGCATACGATCCTTAAGTTAGACATTTTGTTGGGTTTCATGAAAAATAAATACCGTCAACAGCAGTCAAGACAACGATAAAATTGTTTGTTTATCTCTACCGGCCTACGCATCGTATATCGATTGTTTATTTAAAATTGATTCAGGTAATCTGATCACTTAGTAAGCGCTCTCGAGTTTTAAAAACCAAATAACGACTTGCTAATCCATTATTTGTTTTTAAATTGATTCTAACTTTATTATTTTTTAAATATGTTATTGAAGTAATTGTAGAAATATTCAAACATAGTCCTGCCTTATAAAATGGGAATGAACATATTGTAGTCGAAAATATGTTCGTGTTTTAAATTGAATGTATTCTTAGAAATCAATATATCGCAAGAATCGAATATATTTGTTTTCTACGCGAAAATAGATAATGGATATATAAAAAAATAATAAAACATACTTAGGTATTATTGAGTTCACTATTTCCAATGTATGTTTAATTGTTAAGCATGTTGTTTTAGTCTTTAATAAAAATATCCGTTTGTATTTTTGTTTTTGCTATCTTAATACAATAAAATATCCTTTAATGATGATTAAAGTTGATCAAAGGATAACTAGGCCTAATATGTTTATTTCACGTTTTTTATAAACTTAACTCATTCTAACAACACTTTTAAAAATAACTCAAATTCACTCCAATTTTGATTGATTTGATTTTTAAACATTAATATGAGTCTAGATTGTTTAATTTGGCTGGATTTTAACCTCTGTTTTGTGAGGGGTGGTTTGGGTTGATTAAAATTATAAGCATGATTGAAATAAATCTTAATTCACAGTTTAGGCTTATATTGTGTAATGTAGGTCTATTTGTAAATCATTAAAATTTATAATTATTTGCCAGGATTCGGATTTGAGATTCGAAAATAAAATGTAAATTCGGATTCGAGAAATAGTGGATTCGGTCCATCTCTACAAAATAATCAACGATTACGATTAATTGCCGATGCACTAATAATTGCGGCGGCAACAGGTTCTTTTTTTTTTCATTTCCTAAAGGAGCTTCTAGAGTAGAAATAGTTGAGATGATCTAGAAAAAAAAAAATTGCAAATTACCTCCTAAGCCTTTCTTTTTCTCAATCGGAAGTCATCTGTGGCCATTGCAGCATTACTCGGTTAAAAATGTTGAAGCATGACAATTATGATGTTTGGTTAAGCTTTTATTCTTTCAACTATACCTAATAGTGCAACAGACATTAGCCAACCAATCTTTGTTTTGGAATCAAGTTATCAAAAGTGTAGTTGGAGGGGTGTTGTTGAAAGTTTGTTGTTATTGGTTACAGGCAAGCAGCTGAGTGGGGAGGATGTTGTTGAAAGTTTGTTGTTATTGATTACAGGCAAGCAGCTGAGCGGGGAGGATGTTGTTGAAAGTTTGTTGTTATTGATTACAGGCAAGCAGCTGAGCGGGGAGGATGTTGTTGAAAGTTTGTTGTTATTGGTAACAAGCAAGCAGCTGAGCGGGGAGGATGTTGTTGAAAGTTTGTTGTTATTGGTTACAGGCAAGCTGCTGAGCGGGGAGGATGTTGTTGAAAGTTTGTTGCTATTGGTTACAGGCAAGCAGCTGAGCGGGGAGGATGTTGTTGAAAGTTTGTTGCTATTGGTTACAGGCAAGCAGCTGAGTGGGGAGGATGTTGTTGAAAGTTTGTTGCTATTGGTTACAGGCAAGCAGCTGAGTGGGGAGGATGCCCCTCTTGCCAGTCAAGTGCAGGCTTGGCTGGATGCACACCCCGGCTGGGAGATCATAGAAGATGATGAAGATGACGACGATGAAGAGGATGGTTCTGATGAAGACTCAGATGATGATATTTTTAGTGAGTTAAAACATTAGTTTTTACTGTTTATCTATCACCAAAATTAAAGGTCATTGAGCTAAGTTTTTTTATTCGAGTCAATCTTGATTGTGAGAGAGTTACATAAATAATACAATTATATTACTTGATCATCCAAATAAAAGACATGCTTATTAAAACAATTTTTAAATTTTGTTAGTGAAATTAAGACAGTGGTTTTAAACAAATTATATCTTTTTGGAATGAACATATTAAATATTTTTAGATTTAAAACCCATTCAATATGTTTTAAAATCTAAAATAATCAGTTTTTAAATTATTTGAAAAAAATAGAGCCAAAATTAAGCAGTTTTATGGGGAGGTTCTGTGAGTACCTTGAGCTGAACTCTAAATTGAGATTCGGGATTGGGATCAACAGGTTTATAGTTTCTGTTCACCCTGTGCCTTTTTCCAAATACAGCAAAATACCTCTAAAAGCGAAAGAGGTTTTCCTAAAGAAAAGTATATTCCAAAATTAATTCTATGGCTTGATTTTTTTAAACTATTAAAAATAAATTTAAAACCTATTTTATTTATTTTAATATTAGTATTTTATTTTGTTAAAAAGGAATATTCATACATATTTGTTTTTTTATTGACTTTGTTAAATTTTAAAATTATATATTTACTCAACCCAAGCTCGACTAGATACTTAAATTAGAGCTTTATGAAAAGCTTGTTTGAGATCAATTTAAATTTAAAAACTTGAGCTCAATGACCCCAACTTTTTACTATGGATGGGCCATTGAATCCCTAAGAATATTCAAGATTCAAGAAAACTTGAAATTAGATACTCAAATCCTTAAAAAAAACTTCTAATAGCAGGTGAATGGGCTATCATTCACAATGAAGTTGTCTATCTGTTTGTTTGATACAGATGGTAAGCCTAGCACATCCAACAGCTCGGCAGCCTCAGATGAGGACAAGGCACGAGAAATGATCAAAAAGGCTAAAGTTGAAGATGATGAATACAAATGTTCCACTGAGGAACAAACATATTACAGGTAGCTCTGCATATGCAAGACTCCTCTCCATTTATACATCACAAATATTAATGTGTCATATACTTTGTTTACTTACTCTTTGGCATTAGAAACGTGTAAGTTTATTGTCACACTTATAAAGGTACAGCACTTATCCCTCTTGAGCTATAGTGTACATTTCCATTCAAAAAAGTGTTCAGAATTTCAATCTGAGTCCTATTCTACATATATAACCTTCATTTATCCTGTAAGGTAGTAAGCTTATCTTAAATTAGTCCATAAGATAGGGTGATAGTGTAATTCGTCAAGGAAAGGGGAGGCCACAGGAATGAGGTTTGTGAAGAGCATGTTAGCTGCCGTGAGGAGCATAAGTATCAGGGATAAAGTTACTCAGGCAAGAGTAGGGGTACAGGAAGTATACGAGATATTAGGGGAAGTAAGGCTGAGCTGGGATGGTCATGTAATGAGGATTGAAAAGGAGTGAATACCAAAGAGAATAATGATATGTAGGACAAAGATATCAAGGGAAGCCAAGAAAGAGATAGGAGGAGCAGATAAGAGAAAGTGTATATGTGAGAGGAAAATAATTAAAGCGATAAAAGGAAGAAGAATGGAGGAAGGATAGAGAGATTTGGAGGCATTCTACAAAACTGACTGCCCGGAAACTAATGATAGTGATTATGATATCCTTCAAGATAAGACTGCTACCTTTCAGGGTAAAAAGAGTGTATGTATGTAAATAAATGGTTTAAAGATTTACATCATGTCCATTTTTTTTTCATTTGCTTTTCTCTCTTCTGTTTTACATCTATAAATTCTTTCACCTTAATTGGCTGTTTTGCATTGAATATTGGCGATACAGATTACACTACTTTCTGAAGACTGCAATTGTAGCTTTGGTCAAGAAATAATGGTTTTATTTAATGGACAGGCATTACATTCTTGTTCAATGGATAGATTGTAGAGTGAGAGTATTAAAACAGTGCTACTCTTTTCACTATGAAATTCATAATCCCCTGTTTTTTATACTGCCTCTTCCTAAATTTGGTATAGAGCATTAATGCTTTATGATTCTCTATCACCTTGAGGCAAATACTAAACTAAATACAGGTTCTTCTTTGTGCTGAGCCTCTTTGTTTTTACTATCACCAATACAAATACATTTTGTTTGAATTTACTGGTTTTATTTTAATACAATTTAATAATAAAATATATGCTCTTATAAAAGAATTTCAATAGCATGCATAGATTAAAACTTCCTTCAGTTTAACCTCTGTGATTCTGTTTTGTTTTGCAGTATTGCACATACCATAAATGAGATAGTAACAGAACAATCAACAATACTAGTCAATGGGAGCTTGAAAGAATATCAGATAAAGGTTGGTATGTAATTAGCTATTAAATAATTATTGAAGTTAAGTTAAACATTGGAAGGAGGATAGAAGGGCAAGGCCTAAACACTTAACAGGCAACTACAGAATTCAAGACTAAACTTTTTTTTTAATCAAGAATCAGAGAACAAAATTTAAGTGACTATGATTAACCTCTAGTCATGCTGCCATAATTCAGTCTGCTTTTTACTCTCTTCTACTGAATATGTACCACGAAAATTACATAACTATGTGTTTTGTTGTGCTTTAGTTGTGAACTTAAAGGCCGACAGTTTTCTTTTAAATGTGTAGGCCTTGCCCTTATATCCTCCTTTCAATGTTTAATATAGCCATTTGGCGCCTTTTACCGTCATAACATTTTAAATAAATCAGCTCCAAAGAGCATGAAAAGTCACATAATAATTTACTGCTGTAATTTCTTGAGAGAAATTATTTTTTAAACATTAATGTATACTAACAAAGCCGAAAGCATCTTTAATCTAAGTTTTAATTTTCAATAGTACCAACTAACCAAAATTGTCAAGACTTATTTCTCTGTAAAAGTGCTTCCTTTTAAAATTGCAATGGTTATATTATAACCAATGATTATAAAACTATACTGTATAAAAAATCCCACACGGGTAAATAGATAAAATAGGGTAATCTGAATATATCCCTGAATATATCCCTGAATAGTACATTTTCTTAAAACTAGAGATGGGTCGAATCCACTATTTCTCGAATCCGAATATACATTTTATTTTTGAATCTCGAATCCGAATACTAGTAAATCTTTATAAATTTTAATGATTTACAAATAAACCTACATTACACAATATAGGCCTAAACTGTAAAATTAAGATTTATTTCAATCGTAATTTCAATTTTAATCAACCCCAACTACCCCTCACAAAATACAGGTTAAAACCCAGCCAAATTAAACAATCTAGGCTCTTATTAATGTTTAAAAATCAAATAGATTAAAATCTGAGTGTCTTTAAGTTATTTTTAAAAGGGTTGATAGAATGAGTTAAGTTTATAAAAAAACATGTGAAATAAACAGATTAGGCCTAGTTATCCTTTGATCAACTTTAATCATCATTATAGGATATTTTATTGTATTAAGATAGCAAAAATAAAAATACAAACGGGTATTTTTAATAAAAATTAAAACATGTTTAACAATTAAACATACTTTGAAAATAGTTAACGCAATAATACCTAAGTTGTTTTATTGTCTTCTTACCCACCTCGATGGCGTAGTTGGCTAACGCGCTTGTCATGTTGAGCTCTACTGCTCAGGACGGGGAGATCGAGGTTCGAATCTCGGTCGGGTGAACTGGGGGGGTTTTTGCTAATTGGTTTTCCACTCTCCCTCCATGCAAATGCAGGTTCACTTCCTCTGATTAAACCTTCCCAATTCCTAATAAATTAGTGTAATAAGTACTTAAAGTGTATAACCCGAACGGGTAGTAGTAGTAAGACGCCATGCTAAATATTATTATCTTCTTATACATCTATTTTCGCGTAGAAAACAAATATATTCGATTCTTGCGATGTATCGATATCTGAGAATACATTCTATTTAAAACACAAACATATTTTCTTATACAATACATTCATTCCCATGTTATAAGGCAGGACTATGTTTGAATATTTCTATAATTACTTCAATAACATGTTTAAAAAAGTATTAAACTCTTTAAGTTAAAATCAATTTAAAAACAAATAATGGATTAGCAAGTCGTTATTTGATCCTTAAAACTCGATAGTGTTTACTAGGTGATCAGATCACCTGAATCGATTTCAAACAAACAATCGATATACGATACGATACGTAGGCCGGTAGAGATAAATAAACAATTTTATCGCTGTCTGACTGTTGACAGTATTTATTTTTCATTAAACCCAACAAAATGTCTAAAAACCCAACAAAATGTCTAACTTAAGGATTGTATGCAATAAATTGGGGTTCTTTACGTAGTTGTAGATAATTAAAACCAGTTGACTATTAAGAAGTAACAGTGTCTTTATTTTAATCATCACTCGGGCGAGTAAACATAATATATGTCATGGCGGCTGACTTAATATTGTGTGTAATGGCGGGTGACTTTGTATCATCCGTAATGTGTTCTTATTTCTGTTAAAAAAAACGTAATTTGTTTTATTTATTTTGAGTTTATTTCTAATTCTAGTTTTGATTTTCAATTTGACAAAAGTTTTAATGTGGTCATTAAAATATTTACAAGATTGTTCGTGAGGTGAACGTTTTAGAAGTGAGCATGCGCTGAAATGGTCGAGTCCAAGTTTCCCAGGGGTAGGGTAGGGTACTAGGCACATCAATTTTCCACACCTAACAATTTTTTTAAAAAGATTTTATTCATGTTTATCTCTTTTGTCCAACAAAATAAATATTACGGATTAAGTTGTACTTTTCAATTAGGCCTAACTAAGTATTTTTTGAAATCAAGATGATATGCTTTGTTTATGAGGTGAAAGATTCGATCATTGAATCCAGTAAAACACCGAACCCTCGAATCTCAAATACTTGTCAGGATTCGGTGGATTCGAGGATTCAAAGATTTGAGTGGCCCATCTCTACTTAAAACTCATTATATGACATGCTTGTGATGTAGGCCTATGCAATATTGTATATTAATCATTATAAATTTTTTAAATAAACATTTTCTACAGTAAATGGTATAAAATATGACTTTCAAAACAAGTGTTATCTCATGGTTGTTAAAGTTGAATAAGTAATTCAAATACAGAACATAGTTTAAGGAGCATGATTAATATTGACTTTGTTCTTAATAATTAGTTATAATTTGATGAATTAAAATGTTTTCAACTGTTTGCACCAGGGTCTGGAATGGCTTGTGTCACTGTTCAACAATAACCTAAACGGAATCTTGGCGGATGAGATGGGGCTAGGAAAAACCATTCAGACCATCGCTCTTATCACCTACCTTATGGAGAAGAAAAAGGTCAATGGACCCTTCCTTATCATCGTGCCCCTCTCGTTAGTATTTCTCCACCATAAATTGTTTATAATGATGACCATGACATTCTTATCTGTTGAATTAAACAAATTAATACTGATTATTGTGTATGGATGCTTATATATGTATTGGGTTAAGGACTTCTAGATATTTTTACCGAGTGACTGTATGCATAGAGAAATTACAAAGAATTTATTGTATTATATTTGGAAGAAGGTATAGGAAAAGTGGATAGAAACAAATAAAAGGGATAAACATAATATGGCCTCTACAATGAAAAGAAGAACACAGTTCACACTTTACACTGCTGCCAATGGACAAAGAGGTAATGGTTGCCTCTTAAAGAAAATTGATAGTCACCACCCAATCCCCCGACCTAGGTTTCATTCTATCAGAAATCATCAGGGAGGAGTGTGAAACGCGCAACGCAACTTTCTAAAAGAGAAAACCAAAAAACACAAAAGAGGAGAAAAAGTAAAATGGTAAAGAATGATAGGACACATAGATAGGAACAATTAAAAGGTAAAAGAATTTATTGGTGATTTTCTACAGGGATTTTCAAGCCATTAATATATCCGGCATTAACTCAAGCTATTGGAGTCCATGCCCATCCAGCTGCAAAGATAATAACTTTTTTCTGTGATGTAGATGGTTTTCCATCTTTCTTGAGACAATATTTTGTTAAGTTTCTTATAATCCAACCTCATCCAATTACCTTGCGTTAGATAATATATTTCGCTGATGGCCAGTACTGGCTTAGGAGTATACAAATATTATAAGGACAAAATACTTATATAGTTAATTTAAAATTGAATTTGTAAACCTCTTTAGAGAGTACAGCGTCATTAGTCATCCCCTAATGAAGTGCCCTACAGTTTGTGCAACATAATCGGTTGTCAGTAGTTTGTAATGCATTTGCTGGCTTTAACTTTTACACTTTAGAAATTAAGACACCCTTAGAAAGGGTTTCAATAACTGATAAAAATCACACTTGAGAGGTTAAAGACCCTAAAAATTTTGCAGCACACTATCCAACTGGGTGTTGGAGTTTGACAAGTGGTCCCCCTCTGTGGTCGTGGTGGCATACAAGGGCTCACCTGGCATGAGGAGACAGATTCAGAGCCAGATGAGGTCTACAAAGTTCAATGTACTGCTCACCACATATGAGTATGTTATCAAGGATAAAAGTATGCTTGCAAAGGTAACTAATTTCATAACATAAAAAATAGACTTAGCTGCTGGTGTTTGAAAGAATTTTTGTCTATGTGTTTTACCCAAATGTTGATTAAGTTAAATGTGTCAGCTATCTTCCATTCTTTCAACCATAATCCGGCCCAATCTTTCTTTCCAAATAATTGAATTTACAAGATGAAAATATTTTCCTAACTTGCTCCATAAAATACTTTTTTCAGCAAAGCATTATCCATTTTACCTGCTTCAGTGGCTGCATGGTCTAAAGCGCTACTCACGCGATGCACTAGACTGCCTAAGACAGGGAGATCGGGGGGCTCGATCCCCGTCAGGTCTATTATAGGTGGTTTTTTACTAATTAGTATTTCACTCTCCCTTGGGTGACCTGGTGGTCTAGGGGTAAGGTGTTGGACTTCTGTGCTGGCGGCCAGGGTTCAATCCTCGGTCCCGGCAAAGATTTATCTGATTACCAAACCCTTCCTTCACCTCTGAGAATGTGAGGAATGCCAGGTCTCCACCGTGGTTCGGATTCCACGTTAAACTGTAGGTCCTTTATTTCATCTCACATTCACCCAACCATTGCACATTAGCGTAAGTGCGTATAACCCGAACAGGTAGTAAGACGCGGTGCTAATAATAATAATAATAACAACACTCTCCCTTCACGCAAATTTGGATACACTTCCTCTGAATTCAATCTTCCTAATCGCTAACACATTAGTGTAATTACTACATAGGCATATAACCCAAACAGGTAGTAAAACGCGGTGCTAGGGAAAAAAATATTCTATTTTCAAATAATATTAATTCATAGCCTGCTGATTTTATTTTCATTTTCTAACTTTGTAATTTTTTAAAGCAGAATAAATCATTCAGAAAAAACCCAATTTGCCGTAAACTGTGTTTGTATAATGTGTAGTAAATTGTAATTTGTTGTGTACTCTAGATATTATCATGTAGACCAGGTATTGGCAAACTTTTTATGTCCATACTGGTGTTTGGACTTACAAGGGTCCTGCGATCACCCATTGTTTCTCCACTCTACTCGTATTTATCTTTTTCGGCTCTCTTTATCTTTTAAATCTCTTGATACATTTGCATATTTACATGACTCAAATATATTTTAATAATGATGTAATTTTCTTACACAATTAACTGAAAATTGCCACGAGATCGACCATTTATTGACCCCTTATGTACACCCTTAATTTTTCTTGTTTGTTTATGGACTCTCATGCTCATATCACTCTTTTGAAACCCAGCTAATTGGTGTCCTATTTTTCTCTTATTAAAAAAACAACTAAGGTTTTTGTTACTGTTTTGGTGCTTCAGCTTCATTGGAAATACATGATCATTGATGAGGGCCATCGTATGAAGAATCATCACTGCAAACTGACTCAAGTGCTTAACACGCACTACAATGCCACCCACCGCTTGCTTCTAACGGGGACCCCACTGCAGAACAAGCTGCCCGAACTCTGGGCCCTGCTCAACTTCTTACTACCCTCCATTTTCAAGTCTTGTTCCACCTTTGAGCAATGGTTCAATGCTCCATTTGCCACCACAGGAGAGAAGGTCAGTAATTAAACTACATGGGTCTTTTTTTTGATCTAGGTATACTTTCCTGCAGTTGTGATAACAAATATACACATTTATAACTAGGTTGAAATCATCCTTTCTGTATGGCTTGTATTTAAAACATTCTACATGTTCTACATAATACCAGAAAGAAAGATACAAACTTGCTTGTTTCTGGCATTTACTGGAGAAACTCATACATGAACATTAAAATGTCCTGAGGATGGCGCCGTTGATGTGCCGAAACATGTAGAATGTTTTTCAAGGCTGTGTCTACGCAGCTTACAAAGGAGCAAAGGAATTATCCAGATAAGAAAAAGAATTTAATTATCAGTTTATATAATTCAACATTTCTTCACCAACAAATTTAATATAATCAAATGTTAATAAAATTTCAATTTGTTTTAATATATCTTTCTAATTTTATAAAGCCAAGCATTAGACATCTAGTCATTTGTTAATTTTCTAGCTAAATAGTTTAATTTATGTTATTTAAAGTGTGATGCGTTTTCGTGTGTATTTTTACTTGTTAGTCATGTATGTGACCTTGACTCACATGTTTATTGTGTCATTTTGTTAATTTTCTGATATCTTATAACCTATGTGTAATTTTTAAATTATTAATTTATTCTAATTGTTAACTAATCTACACATACTCACTATATCACAAAGTCTGCAATTTCACAAAATAAAATAAAAAATTGAACTTTATATTCAAATATACCAATAATTTTCATATTTAATTCTATTAATATAAATTATTAGCTAGTAAAACCGTCAATTATATTAACTTTTTTGTTGTTGCAATTGTTAGTATATATTTTTTATGTCTTTAATTACTTGAGTTTTAAAATTATAGTGATTATTTTTACTGTTGTATATTTGATTGAGTGGTTTTCTTATTTTTAAATGATTGTTTTTTAGATTGTTACTTAGAATTTTAAAACCAATATTTCTATTTTTTAACTAGTTTTTTCCTAAAATATTTACCATTTTTAAAAATTTAGTATTTTAATTTTATCTTTGTTTTTAACTGGTGACATTTAAATATACTATTTCACTTTCAAAATAAACAAATATATACTCTTAACATTTTAAAATTATGAATATACTCGAAATCTGGAGCGTTCTCAACTTGAATTTGACTCATTTGAAAGAACCCAAGCTCACAGACCTCGACTATTGGCCTAACCATATTTGGATTTTATTGACAGGTGGAATTGAATGAGGAAGAAACCATCTTGATTATTCGGCGACTTCATAAAGTGTTACGGCCATTTTTATTACGTCGTCTCAAGAAAGAGGTTGAGTCTCAACTCCCAGATAAGACTGAGTACATTGTCAAATGTGACATGTCTGGTTTGCAGAAGGTGCTATACAAGTAAGACAAACAAACATACAAGGTGTATTCGGGAAATAACTATCGTTTGGCGATTAAAGAATAAAAACAATTTATTTCTAAACAATTTCATTGTTACTATAAAGACCATACCTTACACTACTTTTTCATCTATTTTCCATCAATATTAAGGAATTTTTCAGTTTGGTACAAATTTCCGAATATCCTCTTCATAAAATGAAGATGTTTGTGATGACAGTCACTGTTACAAATCTCTTTTGACGTTATCATTGTTGTCGTAGCGCTGACCAGCAAGGAACAAGTGAAATTCACTTGGTGTTAAGCATTGGCTGTAAGGGGGGATGATTAATTTGTTCCCAGCCAGATTACATGATGGAGCTCTTGGGTTTGACCAGCAACGTGTGGCAGATTATTACTGTAAATCAACACACCACTGCGACCAAGCATGCCTTGCCTTTTGTTTTGGATCGTGCAACGCAATTTCTTCAAGGTCGCACATTAGGGTGCAACATTTAATTGTTGTGCCCCTTTGCATGAACTCAATAAACAAAACTCTTTTTCTGTCCCAAAAAACTGGTGCACATGATCTTCCTGGTTGAAATTGTTTGCTTGAATTTCTACTTTTTCGAAGATATTTTGTTCCTTCACTAGATAGACTTCTGTTTTGATTCTGACTTAATGTGAGGCGTCCATGTTTCATCATCAGTTATGATTTGGCTTATAAAACCATTATCATAGTATAATGCGAGAAAAGTCCCAGCACTGCTAAATCGCTTGTTTTTGTACACCTCAGAAAGCATTTTTGACACCCAGTGTGATCATAACTTCTGATATTTTGAACGATCTGTCAAACTTTCATTTGGAACAGTTCTTCAAATGTATGGCACCCACTCTGTGTCTAAACATGCATGTTTTCATGTCCTTCAATTAAATTGCCTAATCCATTTCTCCACCATTCCATTACTCATTTCATTTTTTTCACTGTAAACTTCACGAATATGCTAGTGAATTTTGGCTAGTTTCACTTTTCTTGCATTTAAAAAAATTGTTTACAGACTATATTTTAGTCAGCGTGTCCTACTATTGTCTTAAACATTTAAAAAATTCATAACAAAACATCAACAAACACTGCTTCTCCTATAATGGTGTCTCGGATAAATTAATGAATGAGAAAACTCGGTGTGCGTGTGTGCAGTGATGACCAAAGCGCTCTCGCAGCCATATTTGGAAACGGTACTTACTTTTTGAACACACCTTTTAGTTTTAAAATACATACACAATCATCATCATGAACCGTTTACGGCTAACAGATGGGTCTGTTTGTAATATAAGCCTCTACATTTTCTCCTTTCTCCCCACTTCTTCTCCACCACCATGACCCAGTCCTTTACTCTCAAATCACATCAAAGTAAAAAAAAAAAACCAAAGCAGTTTAATTAAAACAAGGTACACAGGAAGAATGATAAGAACAAATAAAAGTAACGAAAACGAAATATGGCGTTTAAAATTAAATAGAAACACAGTTCACTGTTTACATAGGTGCCACTGGACACAGAGGTCTACCTAAATTTAATAAAATCTGTCGTTATCACTCTATTGATTTTCTCCAAAGGTAGCCATTACCTTTGTTTCTAGTGGTAGGTATGTATAATGTGAACTGTGTTCTTCTTTTAATTGTAACCCACCTCGTTGGCGTAGTTGGATAACACACTGGTTTCATGTTGAACTAGACTGCCAAGGACGAGGAGATCGAGGTTTGAATCTTGATCGGGTGAACTTGAGGTGGTTTTTCCTATATAGTTTTCCACTTCTACCTCCACACAAATGTGGGTTCACTTACTCAAAACTCAACCTTACCAATTCCTAACCCACTAGCGTAATTAATACTTAAGTGTACAACCCGAATGGGTGGTAAGATGTGGTTCTATAATTTAATTTTTAGTTCAATATTTATTGTAAAAGCCATATTTAGTTCGATCCTGATATTTGCTCCTACTCCTTTTTCCTGTCCCTATTCCTTTAAGGAGATATAATTAAATAAAAAAATATTTAACCAGATTATTTAATGCAATGAGCAGTCAATTATTTTCATTTCATTTGCTTATTGTAAGTCACAAAACATAAGTATATACAATAATAAATGTATGAATTTGGCAAAGTTTTAGTTTCTATATAAATGTTATATTTTGTAGACACATGCAAAGCAAGGGTGTCCTCCTGACTGACGGATCTGAAAAGGGAAAGCAAGGAAAGGGTGGTGCGAAGGCCCTGATGAACACCATAGTACAGTTGCGCAAGCTTTGCAATCATCCCTTTATGTTCCAGACCATTGAGGAAAAATACTGTGATCACATTGGCAGCACTGCTGGTGTGGTTTCTGGGTGAGATTAGGAATAATAGTTAATTGTTCATCTTTTACACTATTTTTGATTGAATTTTTATGAAATATATACTTTTAAAATAAATTTCTTTTATGTTAGAACTTCCACCTTTTTATTCAAATTTTTGGTTTACAGATTTGTAATCAATATTTAAATTCATTAAGTAATAGTAACATACTGCAACACAAATATAAATTAATAATTTATTTTTGTCCTAAATTTTTATTTCTAATATATTTTACTATATTAAATTAGCATTAAAAGTTAAAACACAACAAAACACATAATTATGTGTGTTTTTTTTTACTTTATTAGAGCTACTACATTGTATTGTCTTTATTCCAGTCCTGATTTATTTCGAGCATCTGGTAAGTTTGAGCTGCTGGATCGAATATTGCCCAAGCTCAAAGCAACTAACCATCGGGTCCTTCTTTTCTGTCAAATGACACAACTCATGACTATCATGGAGGATTACCTGGGCTGGCGGGGGTTCACTTACTTACGCTTGGACGGTACAACCAAGGCAGAAGATCGTGGTGAATTGCTGCGAAAGTTCAACAGTCCTGATTCAGAATACTTTCTGTTTCTGCTGAGCACAAGAGCTGGAGGGCTAGGGCTCAATCTTCAAGCCGCAGACACAGTTGTTATATTTGATTCAGATTGGAACCCACATCAGGTATTTGTTGTTTAGTAAGGATTTATTATAATAATTTAATGTTAGGGGAGTTCCGTAAATAGCTCGCCGAGTCTTGTCCTTTTGTGGAAGAATTCGAATTTGCGCTATGGATACAACGGTCAATAGGACTGACCGTGTAAGATATATTGAGAGACAACAATTTTGGATTACGAGGGGCCTGAGAAGTAACGTGAGTACCTACTTGATTAAGGGCAAATAATAATAATAATAATAATATTATTATAGTGAGGCCTGTACACTTGACTTATCAGAAAAAGTACAGGCACTTAGAAGAGTTATAAATTTCCTTAACCCAAATTGAACTAAAATGTGATTACTTGAGAATCTATAGAAATACGTATATGGTTGATTTGGTCGATATCTTACTACTAGTTAAAATATTTTTATCTTTGTTTGCTCTGCATCACACTATTATGGTTGTGAAATTCACTCAATATAATTATAATGGTATCTCCATAATGTAATGTATTTTTTTCTATCTATATTAATAAAATTATGAGTTTTTGTACTTGTGTGTCTTATCACACACAAGGGTCTGAAATTTAAAAATCGTTAGCCCTTGTGCACATCAAAGTTTGAGTTTTAAAATTTGAAATTCATTTGTATTAATTCATTAAAAACTTTGTCGAAAAAATAGAATGAAATTCAAGTTTGAATATTTAAAAAATTGTTTAATGTTGGATAAAAATTTTATATTTTGCTTAGATTTATAAATCAACTTATTAAAATAATTTATTAAGCTATTATCACAAAATTTAACTTAATTGTTTTAAATTTTTTATGTGAACACTAATCTGTGGTGGAAATAACATCAGAAAATGAAAAAAAAAAAATTAACAGAAGTTGTTATTTTAACTTTGAATACATATTTTTGGCAGAGGTTTATAATTTTCCTAACCAGAAATTTACTTTCGAATCGAAGTGAAGTCAAAGTGAAGTTGAAGTTTTCAAAGCTTCCTTCACACACCCCTAGTTTGAAGCAAATAAAAGTGTTGTCTCGGGTAACAACACAATGTATTGTGTGGTTACTATGGACAATGCCGGTTACTTCTGCTAGTAATTAATATGGCATCAATAATCTTAGAAAAATGGCTCATTCTATAGCAAAACTTGATTATATTTACATTTTTTCTAATTAAAAATAGTCTTATAAATCTATAAATAAGTGTAAGAAAAGATTTTATTTCTAGCCACTTTAAAATATGGAATAATAGTAACTCTTGTGAATTTTTTTCATTCATTCAACTTACATCTCTTAGTGCTAATCTGATTCCTATCAATACCTTTTCAAATATTTACTTTGATTTTAACAAATAATGTTTAATGAAAGGACCTCCAAGCACAAGACAGAGCCCACCGGATCGGTCAGCAAAATGAGGTACGAGTTTTGCGCTTGATGACAGTCAACTCAGTTGAGGAGCGTATACTCGCAGCTGCCCGCTACAAGCTCAACATGGACGAGAAGGTGATCCAAGCAGGGATGTTTGACCAGAAGTCGACAGGCTCAGAAAGGCAGCAATTTCTGCAGACTATACTTCACCAAGATGACGCCGATGAGGAGGTACACATTTATTGTCCTATCACATTAGTAATTGTATTATTTTCATTTTTTATGATAGTTTAGATCATTGAACTTGATAAAAATACGGAATGATCATTTGGTAGAAATAAGTAAAGAAAGCCCACTTGAGAAAAGAAGTAATCAAAAACAAAAGCACAATGATAATGTCTTCCTTTATTATACTTCTTATATTTTGGAAAAGTTACATTCTATTTCAGAACTCACTCATTCTGTGGCCACATGGTATAAGATGTCACTCTTCTGATAGAGTAGAATGCTGATGATGGGGAGATTGAGCTTTGAATCTAAATAGGGCGTACTGAGGGTGTATTTCATAAATGGTTTTACAATTTCACAAAAAATTGCAGATACATTTTCTCTAAATTCAACCTTCTTCATCCCTAATACATTAGTGTAATTAGTACATAAGTGTACAACCCGAACAGGTAGTAAGACACGGTGCTAAAAAAAAATCACTGAACCAATATTTCAAACTTTGATCTATTATATGAACATAGTAGTGGCCCTTTGCACAGGATTAGCTGTTTTTGCTTCTTAGGAAGAAAACGAGGTCCCAGATGATGACACAGTAAACCAAATGATTGCTCGCTCTGAAAATGAGTTGGAATTGTTCACCCGCATGGACCTGGAACGCCGCCGTGAAGAGGCTAAGCCTGGGCCCAACCGCAAGGGGAGACTGATTGAAGAAAAGGAACTGCCAGATTGGCTTGTTAAAAACGATGATGAGGTACATAGCTGTGATTAAAAACAAAAATAGTTGAAGGGCTCAACAATATTTATTTGGGTTTGTTTGATTGAATTTATTGCTAACATGACTTGAAATTTCAAGTGTAGGATTTTTCCTCCTTTCTTAAGTTTTAAATTTATATTATTTAAAAAAATTAGTGTTTAACAATGACGTGACCCAATGGCTAAATATTATTTAAAAATTATAAAATATATGCTAAACAAACATTTTTTGAAAATCTTAAACTTGTTTGATTTGTATGATAAATAAAATAAATAGCTTGTAATGGATCTTTGAAGAGGAAAAAACTGGTGTTTTTTTGTCTGTGAGCTAAATTGTAACAGCCCAGGTACAAACTAGCTTCTGTGGGTTTCTACTGTTTAAACCTAGAGAGCTACAATCATAAGCTCACAACTAAAAATCAAAATATGCTTTTGACTATGTTCGAAGGAATATAAAGTTAAATGCTGAAAATGTTTTGTAACACCTAATTGGATTTTTTGGTTCAGGTGGAGCGCTGGAATTTTGAGGAAGAAGAAGAATGCTTTCTGGGGCGAGGTTCCAGACAGAGGAAAGAGGTTGACTATAGTGACAGTCTCACTGAGAAGGAGTGGCTAAAGGTACAAAAAGTCAAAAAAACAAAATATGTTTTGATTGGCATGATTCTGACTTCTAATGCATTCACCTGCTCGAAACAGTTGATGATGGGTATCTTATCCTAGTGAGAAAAGGCTTTACTTTGAGCTATATAATTTATTCTAGGGGTGTGAGTAGTTTAGGAAATTTGACTTGGCATTGAAATAAATATCAGCTTCAACTTAACTTAGAACAAAAAAATTCTGGATTCAACAATAATTATGAAGCTTTGTTATTAAAAGTATTGACAGCTAAAAACTTTATTTGTGTTCAATTATCGACCATTTTGAGCTGTTGCAAATTGATAATCATATGAAAAAATCTGAAGTAATTTAATTGCATGCTATAATAATTTGTTTTTCTCAGATTCCAATGAAATATTACTAATAATGGCAATAAAACATATTCTAAATCGATTCAGTGCATAAATCCATAAATATAAATATAATAATATTAATTTTTCAACCATAAAATAATTAATAAGAATATTCATATTTATATTAATGATAAAAAATAGTCAATATAACATGGACTCAGGTTTCATGGAGGGTCAACTGTTGGTAGGCAATTGACGAGGCTGGAGAAGATTTTGAGGAGGAAGAAGAAGAAGAGGAGGAAGAGAAGAAATCTCGTAAGAAGACACGTAAACGTCGTAGGAAAGATGAGGAGGAGGAGGAGGAAGCATCACAGACCAAAAAACGCAAGGCTGCCGCCATTGTTGTGGACCCACGCCTGAAACGAAACATGAGGAAACTGATGCATATTGTTATCAAGTATACAGACAGGTGCAATTGCATTACTCAATAAAGGAATGTTTCCAACTTATTCAAACAAAAAATTTAAAAAATCAATAACACTAGTTAGTTTTCTAAAGATATTAGAAAGAATGACCCCCTCTGTGGTCTAGTGGTAAGCGTTCCTAACTACATATTCAAAGCTCCCAGGTTCGATCCCTGGCGTAACAGAATTTTTCTGTGAAGCATTGGGTCTGGAATGTGGTCAATTTCAGCCTCTTGAGGACAAATGTGGAGTTACTTGAATAAATAAGTAATGGCTCTGATGTAGAAACTAGGATTAACAGCTTGAGGGCTCATTTTGCTGACCACTTGACACCCTCTATCTGCAAATGTTGGCGCTATCTCTGCTAACAGCGAGGGTCGCTCAGTCAGTAAAGATCACTTGTGGGCTCACGGCATGGAGAAACAAATGGGAAAAAAGTTCTCTTTTGTTTGCATACTCTTTCATGTACCTTAACTAAGAAAAGATTTTTTTTCCCTAAAAGATTATGCTATATTAACTATCCTTGAATATATTTGTTTTACAACATAAAATGTGTGAGCTATTTCTATAACAACCAAATATGCATAACTAGAGACCCTGATATTTTATGGTTAGCAAAATGTTTGGATTTTTTTAAAGTAAAATTTGTATTCTAGTATAGTATATTTGTAAAATTTAAACATTTTAATTTAAGTGTTAAACTTCTCCTTTATCTTTAAATAGGTGCCTTTGATCACAATATGGCTGTCATAATAGCCAGTTCAAACACTTATTTTACTTCCTTTACCAATGGTCTTTTTGGTTAAGGGAAATAATTTTCCTGGACTGGAAATTTTTTCCATTATTGAAATGTTAAGAAGAAAATTGTAACAGTGCAGTTGGTACTATTTTTTTCTGGCAATTTCAGGCAACAAAGACCAAGAACAATAACGCATTCCACTGAGAAAAAGTATGTATATTTTTTATATTGTTTATTCACATTTAAATTAGAAAAAATGACAATTATTCGCACTAAAAAAGTCAAGTAGTCAATTTTGTTTTATTTAGCATGTATAATATATTCAAAATTGCTACAATGAACATTAAATATGTTTCATAGTCATTTTAATGTGCAAAATAAAAGTGTTTAAAACACTTCTCTCTAAATTTCAGTGTCTCTATGCATAAACAATTCCAATAATTTTCACCATAATATTATCATCATTAACCTATTTTACTTGTTTAAAGTAGTTCTTGTAATAGATATTGTTGCTTGAATCCACTTTTTCTCGAATCAAAATCTTAGTAAACATGAAAAGCATAAAAGGTATCTCACATTGGTCTGATCCTTTTTTATCAAATTTTGATTTGGCTCCCATCTACTGTTAGGGATGCACTAAGTCCATGTTAGGGATGCACTAAGTCCACTTTTTCAATTCAAAGCAAATTTGAGTCAAATATATTAAATATTCTCAATATCAAATCATATTATTTTTTGTTTGTTGCTTTTTGCTTGATAAAAAAGTATATTGTGACTATTTACATAACTTTACATATTAAAATCATGTATAAATGCTTCACGGCACATTTATTTGTAATATTTCATTCTAAGCTGATAAATCAAGCTATTGTCGCAACATGCACATCATTTACTTCAGATTTGTATACATTCATATTAATTTATGATATATCCAATAGCCCAAAATGACAACCGCTGAGTATTTTACCTATGCATATTTTAAATCTAGAAGTAACATCCAGCAACAGGCTGTTAACCTAATTCATCATAGGAAAAGGAGAAACTTACATTTCACCAATTTTACATTTTTCGGCTCTGTCAGGAATTGAACCCGGGACCCCTAGCTCATTAGACAAGACACACTACCAACTAACCTAACTTCATTACGATTAAGGACAGTTTTAAAAAACAATCATAAAATAGGTTTGGATGTGCAGTTTACCCATTTTTTTTTTAATGCCAACCAACTCATTAAATCCCTGGAGTGTGGCTGTTCACTTGGTGCCAACCTCATATCGGAGAGAAAGTTAAATATTAATGATTTTTAGGATGCACATAGTAGAAATTCACATTAATGTGTACCTTATATAATCTTGCATTAATTTGTGTTCTAACAGTCCTACAAAGAGCCACCTACCTCTATCCTTTTCTTTTTCCTCCATTCAACACCAGTTTACATAGTTACTGACCTTGACATTACAATAGCAAGGTGTACACTACCATTTTTGCGGGTTCTTCCTCCCGCTCCATTCCCACCCTCCTCTCCTTTACTCATTTCACAAACCACATCCGAGAAGAGTAAACAATAAGTCATTCATCACTAGACACAATACAAGGCAAAGAAATAAACTTTTTCAAGTAGCTCAAAATTTTGATCCATAAATCTTTAAAGCACAAGCTTGAGTATGTATTTAAAGCTCAGTTAGAACCACCCACAAAATATTATTAAAGTACTTACTCATAAAGCTCTAGTTATATTTTTTTATATTTTTGGCTAAACATCTAGTAAGCATCATAATAACTCTAAAAAATTATTCAAATTCTTATTTTGAAGGGGGAAAAAACTTTGCTCTCAACATTTTTAAAATTCTTAAGTCTCAACTATCCTTAGGACTTCTAAAATTCGTGAAGATTCAGATTTGAGGAAAAGTGGATTTAATCCCTCTCTAGTTTTAATGTCTTGCAGACTTTAATGCTTGTGTGTGCTTGTAGTGATGGCCGAGTGTTGAGCGAACCCTTCATGAAGTTACCATCTCGACGAGAACTGCCTGATTATTATGATGTTATCAAGAAACCATTGGATATTAAGAAGATCCTGCAAAGGATTGACGAGGGCAAGGTATGTCACTCAAATCAATTAGTACCGTATTTATCCGAATCTGACGAGTTTTTTCCCAACTTTGTAGCGTCAAAATCTAGGGGTCGTCTTAAAATCGCAGCCTAAGGTATGGGTTAGGCCTACATTAAAAGGTAACATTTTACATCTTTATTTATTAATAATACAATAGTGCAGGGCTGCCTTTTTTTAGAGATTTTATCCATTTTTGCGGATTTTAAAATTACAACACAGAGCACAGAATATTTGGTTATTTTCGTGGATTTTTAGGCTATTTTTTTAGGTCATCGTTAAAAATAACCACCTAATTGTGGCCCGATATGATACTTGATAACCATAGTATCAACTGGTATTTCAAAAATCGATACTACAAACTAAAAATCTTCATACCACTCTTTAGTATTCAACACGGTTAACTTCTCAAATAGATTGAAGGTAGTGATGGGCATAATCGAATTGAATTTTATTTCGTTGTGCTGTTTTTGATTACTTTCCCAATCACTTCACTACGATATTTAAAATTCAGCCATTCACAATAATCAAAATAGATTTAAACAGAAATAATGAATTATAAAATTGTTACATACTTGTCTAAAAACTTTGCCTACATAGCTAGCGCTTGTCAAGTATGACGTGATGAGAAAACTTGAATGGATTTTAAACAAACAATCGATAATACGTAGAGTTTACTAGACAATTTTAGCGATGCTGAAATTGAGTTTTAATTCGTGAAGAGCCACAAAATAAGTCTACCATAATTATTAATTTCATTCAAGATAAAATAAATACCACTTACGAAAAATCTACCCAGAACCACTGAAAAACTGGGGGTCGTCTTGGATTCGGATAAATACTGTATATGGTGCTGTGTAGTAAAGTAAAATTACTAATTTATTTGAGATATAATTTTCTCCTCGAGTCATACAGGTTTAAAGATGATCAACATTCTTCATTATTTATTTTATTGTATTTTTGAACCCGCAATATTGTCTATTATTATGCTGGCACCCACTTTGGTAGCCATATGGTCTAAGGCGCAACTCTCGCAGTAGACTTGACTGCCAATGACAGGGAGATCAATATTCAAATCTGGTTGGGTGTATCGAAGGTAGTTTTCCCAAAAATTGTTTTCCATTTTCCCTTCATGCAAAAGCGGGTACATTTATTCTTAACAGGTAGTAAGAAGCGGTGCTAAAAAATGTACATAGTGCTGTATTTTCCTTATTATCCTTGTTTTTATATTTAATCTTATGGACAGAAAGCCATAGAGCCTCCACACTTGCACACTTCCAGAAACCATTACAGTGTCTTGAGCATTTAGTTCTTCATAAAAGAGACTGATAACTTAACTAATGTTTTGTTTTCCCTTTCTTAATGTTGCCATACATTTACAAAGTTTTTCCAATAAAAGTCTTAGTTGAGTAACTTTTGTCTCCACATTTGCACAAACAATCGAGATGGCATATGTTTTAAATATAAAATTGGTGCTTACTTTCTAGTTTAATGACTTCAATGACCTGGAGCGAGATTTCATGCAACTGTGCAAAAATGCCCAGACATACAATGAAGAGGCTTCCCTTATTCATGAGGACTCGATAGTGTTGCAATCAGTATTTACAAATGCTCGACAAAGGTTGGAGCAGGACGGAGAGTCTGAAGAGGAAGACAAGACAGCAGGTCAGACTTATCTACCACTTACTGTAATATAGAGTTCATTAAAATATATATACTGGCATGGTAAAAACTTTTTTTTAGGTTTAAATTAATGAGTTAGATGCAACATTATCATTAATATGGCTTTATTGAACATTTTGTGTTTAAAATTAGGGAGTGGTTGTTTCTAGAGATGGGTAGAATCACAATCTCAAATTTAAAATTGAATATAGAATAGGAATGGGCCCCTCAAATCCTTAGGGATACTTGAAATTGGAGGATTTGAAAAAAAAATTCTGATTCAAGACTCAAACCCTTAAAAAAAATTATAATAATAATTCTTAAAGTGAAATTTGTTTTAGAGCTTTAATACTGCTTATTGGAGTTTGAGAACAACTTATAATCATAGTATGAACTTAACAACCAGGCCCCAGACCAGTGATTTAACACTTAACTGAATGTATGAATGTTATAACGAATGGATTATATATGAAAGAATGTAAACATTTAGCTAGGTAATATTTGTAATTTTATTTTTTACTATTATATTAAATTTCTATTACCTCATGTTCATAGCTATTTCCAGATTCAGATTTTATATGTGAATGTAAATTTGAGATTCTTATTTGAGATTAAAATTTGTAAACTAGTGAATTCAAACTAACTTTAATTAAAAAAAAAAGAGTTGTTTAAGACTTAGTGTACCACTGAGAGATGCTATTTTGTTTACCACTTTTTATTACCCTACTGGACTATGGCAGTATGCCTATAAGCTATATAGGATGATCATGGCCATTTAGGTTCTGATGTTGCCTGTTTTCTTGATTAAAGAAAGAAAAAAAAGGTTTAGGCATGTATTCTGCATTTGCATGGTCAAACTTCTGTCTTTACTCTTGGTAGATGGATAGAATGTTGTATTATATTATATTGAATTATTAAATTAAACCAATTTTTATTGTTTATACAACCAAATCCAGGCACCCCTGTGGGCTGAAACTTGAATAACCTTCTGTTTCTTTCTTCCATTCAGTAATTTCTATATACACAATAATAACAAATAATATAATTTAACAATTAAATATAATAAATACAAAATATTTTATCCATCTACTAAGTGTAAAAACAAAAGTTTGAACGGGCAACTGCAGAATCCAAGCCCAAACCTTTTTTTCACTAATAAACAGCCAACAACATAATCTATGTGACCATAATCAACTTCTAACCATAGTCCGATTAATTAAATATATGGTATCTTAAGTTTTCATACAAACTGTTCTTGGCTGGACAATTAAATTTCAAAGAATGAGGAGAATAAGAATTGAATCTTTAATCAGGTGGAGTTCCATGAAAAAAATTAATGTTTAGGTATTATGTATTTATAAAATATTGATGGTATCTAATAAATATACTTACTCATCAAAAATGACCAAAAAATGACCTATAAAATACACCTTCCTACAACTATTGGATCATAAAACAAAGTGTATACTTATGAGCATTGAAAATGATGATGAAAAAAATATAAACAAATCTTCCTAATCTGGGTCCTGGTTATAATAAATTTAATTTTTAAAAAAAACTTAATCTTTTGCCATTATTTCTATTTGTTCATTATATTTATACTTTCTCTCATGTTCATTATATTTTCCAAAGTTCTGATTCAAATTCGAGATTTGTGGGCAAAATAAAGGTTTGGATTTGTAAAATAGCGGATCTGACCCAACTCTAGTTATTATTGATTAAAACTAGGTGGTAAGTCGCGTATCCCTACCACAGTTCAGGAAACATTCATGTAGACTATAATATTAATAGTAAATTAAAAACTTACTCTAGTTTGGTATGATATTGTTATTTGTAGTGGAAGGTGGGGACGAGGAGGTCGCCTCGGATGCAGACTCTTCTGTGAAAATGAAGATCAAACTTAAAGGTCGAAAGTCTGAAGGTCGGAGTGGACCTGGTCGTCGTAAGAGGTCCTCCAGGAAGTACATCAGTGAAGATGAAGAGGATGATGAGCCAATCGCAGGAAACCAGTAATTTCCTTCTCACAGCTTATATATAGCAGCAGTAGTATTAGGTCTATGAGACTTCTTCATAACAATTACATATGAAGTAACAATTTGGATAAATATATTTGTTATACACCCTTCCTTGAAACTGACTCAAATGTAATGTAATTTTAGCCTTTATAAAATAATGTGTTAGTTTATGTGTGTTTTATAGCTTCATCAAATAAGAATCACATAAATTTTTCAAGTACGTTTAATAGGTACTCGAATTTTGAATCAAGATCTTAATGAAAACTCAACTTTTACAAAGAACACTTGTAGGTTCTTTATTTAAAGTAGTTTATATTATAATAATGTTATCATTAATTTTGAACAAAAATATTTACATCACTTGTAGGTGAAAATGACAAACTTAAAAAAATAAAAATATTTTTTATGTTTGTTTACAGAATAATTTTCTATTCCACTGTAAAATCTAATTCAAAATTAAACTATACTACAGTATTAGGTACTAGTATACTTTTGTTTCAAATTTTAAAACTAAATTCTGCACCTTTCCTACCTGTGTATCTAATTTGTCAAAATTATTTTGGCCAAGTGTACTGTTTTAAATGATCGATTTTTGTTAGTCTTTATTCAAAAGAATTACCTAAATATGCTCAGCCATGTTCATGATTGTTGAGGCATTGTTCTTTTGACGATGTCCAACCAACTCGAAAACACTTTGGTTTGAATCTCTTTTGGTTCAAACATTTTTTATCTTTACTTGGTGCAAAAGCAGCAACAACCCTTGTAATTCTAAATATACAATAAAAACAATCCCTTTCTCTAATATCACATTTGGTGGGGTGGTGATTAAAGTTTCTTATCTAGCCAATATGTTTTTCACTACCGACTTGATAGGTATTTTGTAACTTCATATTCCTTATAATCTAAGACTAGGACATGTACAACATCCAGTACCCAGCTGTTAATTCATCGCCGTAAAAGGGTAAACCCACATTTCACTAAAGATACATTTTTCGACCAAGCCGGGAATTGAACCTGGAACCCTTAGCTCAGTAGACAGACTTGCTACCGACCGAGCTAAGGTGTCGGACACATCTATTTACTAAGAATTTTTATATTTAAAATCTTGTTCTTTTAACGCATTCAGGTAACTTTATATTAAGTGCTGCATTGCAAAATATTTCAATATTCTTCTTGCTATAGTTGATGAAATACATAATTTTGAAGTTAGTTGTAGAAAATCTACACTTTTGGAGATGGCCGCCTGGGGGGACAGGCAGGCGCGGATCCAGAAAATTTTCATAGGGGGGTCATGCTAATTATAAATAACATTACTACTACTACAACTACTACTACTAATAATAATAATAGTAATAAGTAATAATTAATAATAACTATAAAACCTATACAAAACATTGTTCAAACGTACCTCATACTTTATAAATGCATTAATTGCATTTTCCTCTTATTCTTTTGAGCCAATTTCTCCAAAACTTCATCAGGATGAACTTCTATGCTTCGATGAATATTTAACATGGCCAAACCATTTAATCTTTCCTCATCCATATTTGACCTTAAATGTGTCTTTAACCTTCTTAGGGTAGAAAATGATCTCTCACTAGTGCAAGTAGTCACGGGAAGAACCAACAAAATGTGGATAAGAACCTTAATGTTTGCGTAAAAACCATCTGAAGCATGCATTAAGCTGTCAACCGCACTAGATGGACACTCTGCCTTAGATTTATGTTTCCAGCGTTGTTGCCACAAGTCAATCTCTCCACGAAGTTCTGACAAAGTCCCAGGAAGGTCATTAGCATATGTTTGAGCTGCTTGTAATAAAATTTCATTGTCTTGGTTGGCAAATGCTGGTATTAAACCGTATAATGTGATAATATTATCATGTCCAGTTGATGAAAATCTAGTTGACAATTCAGAAATAAGATAGTCCACAAATGGCAGGTAAACATTTAGTCTATAATATTCCTCAGGACTATATGCAGCAACATTTGGCCCATGATTTTGTGTCCGAAAGGTCCTTGGTATAGTGATGTAAATGTTTTACAGCCAAATTCACCGATTCATTATAGACCTCTGTATATTTATAAGGGTTATTCCGATAATCTTTCAATGTCTCTAAAACATTTGCTACCATATTATAGCAGTTTTTCAGGTCCAACGAAGGGTTTTGAAGCTGACGAGACAACGTGACTGTTAGACTGAAGATAAATGAAACAATATGCAGAGTTATAATAAAGTCAAACCTGAGAACTGAGGTGAGTAAAAGTTCGGACTTTGATGATGGTGCTTCCACATCAAATACTTGTAGGAAACATACAACTGCATCAAGTAAGAATTGTAAAAATGCATCGTGTCATTCTACCCAACGCGTCTCACAAAGCGATTTGAGTTTGCACTTTGTTTCTTCAGGATATTGTTAATGTAGTTTTGCTTTCATTAAAGCTGTTCGTTTACTGGATTCTCTTACTTCATTTGTTACGTTACTGACCACAGCAATAGCGTTCCTTACACTTGTTAGAGAACATGCTTTAGAAATGGACAGATTTAGTTTGTGAGAAGCACAGTGCATATATATAGCAAGATGCTGCTTTTCCCTAATACGAGCTTGCACACCTTTGATTTTACCAGACATGTTAGACCCTCCATCGTACCCTTAACCACGCAGGTTCTCAATTTTAAGTCCCAAATTGTTTAATTTTTCAAGAAGTAAGTTTGTGAGAGCCTCGCGACTGAGATTTCTCGCTTCCACAAAACCTAAGAATTCTTCTCGAATTTTGAGTGAAAGTATGTCCAGAAATCTAACAAAAAGACTCATCTGTTCAACTGTTCCAACATCCGTTGTTTCATCTGCTAGTACAAAAAAAAAATTGCCCTGCTTTAATATACTTAACAATTTTACTAAGGATAACTTCTCCACAAGCTTCAATTAATTCGTTCTGAGTTGTTTTACTAATAAATGTTGCATTTTTGGGTGCTGTTTTTATGTGATTCTTTAAATCACTATCACCGGGATCAATACGGAATCTTAAAAGTGCTCGGAAGTTTCTCTCATTTTCTGTGCTATCGTTTTCACTAAGCTCTCCATCATCACGATTACCTCTTAGGGGAAAGTTTTGTCGGCCACATAGTATAACTATCTTTATCATGGGTATCAAACGTGCTCGATTTTCTTCAATTCTTTTTTTCACTTCACAATTTAGTCTGACTTCAACTGATTGTGTCCTGTTTTCAAATGTATTCTTAAATTCAGAACATCTTATGATTGCTGTTTTATGATATTCATTGGAGGCATGTCCGCAAAGCATTTCATTTCCTTTTTTGTAGTTTAGAAACGGAGTCCGTACAAAGCTTCCGAGAGATATTCTACTCCTACCTTCTTCCTTTGATCCAAAAAGTACACATGCAATACAATAAGCGCCATTGTCCTTGGCACTGTACGTCAACCATACAAACTTGTCTTTGAAAATGTCTAATACCTCCTGACTGAACAACATTAGGGAACTTGTAGCTTAGTGGTGGAGTCCACGGTTCTACTAGCATATGGTATTTTAAGTCATCGGAAATAATTTCAGCTCCAACAAAGTTGCCAATATCAATTTTTTCTGGTCCTACACTTTCTATAGAGATTTTAGTATTTGAATTAGATCCACTGGTTGAGGGTGAGTCACAAATAAAGTTCACTGACACACTATTTTCAATTAAATCCACAGTTTCGTTTCCTGTTGATTCAGGATTTTTTTTCTTGAAAAAACAAAATAAATCTGTCTGTCCCTTTCTTTTTGACATTATAATATCAATACTTGCATTCAAATCACATAACTAGCAAAGACAATAATTTATCACAAAATTGAATAGCAGGAGGAAGTATCAAAGTCACAGTATCACAATGACAATAGGCAGTATCACAATAACCATAAAAACAAAACACAAATATCACACTCACAGTTTACTAAGAGTAAATAAAACCATCATAGGCCATTATAATCACAAAGAGACTGAAATATTTATAAATTACACTTTATTGCACATAAGCATTAACAAAACGAAACACACACGTAAAATGTTCCACGCCTAAGGCCATTCGAACGAATCGCTCCGGTATACTAAAAGTAAATGTTTCCAGCTACCTCTGACTGGTTTGAAAGAGATTAGCGTACTTTTCACTGGAAGGGGGTGAGTCTTTCAAAAAATAGCACACTCCACCCCTCTTTAACTCGGTCCATTACTTGTGTTGAAGACAGGTGTATGAGGTGAACAGCCTGCACTAGGAATTCAGTAGGGGTGTGCAAATCTTCGAAATGTCAAAGTCAAAGTTGAAGCCTAAGTCACCTTCGATTCGACTTCGTCACTTCGACAACCATTATAACCTTAGCATCTTGAGAAGTTTTGAAGTTATAATAAAACCTCTATAAATAACGAAAATATTTGAAAATCACTAATTACTACCCATTTAAATAAATTATAATAATCTCATAACAACAATAAAAAGTATTTTAACACTAACTTGATATTGAATTATATCTACCTATAACGCAAGAAGGAATAAACTCAGATATGTCAGCATAAAAATAATATAATATAGTGGGTTTTTCCCCTACTAAACTTTCTATTTATTTAGAAGTATTAGTAGATAATTTAAAAATTAATAATAGTGTTATTTGATAAAAAAAACTTTATTCGCACATCCCTAGGAAAGATAAAAACTTGTATGATTTAATTTTTTGGTATTTTCTTTCTAAATATACTTTTTTTAAATTAATTTTCTTAACACCACAGGGGGGTCAGCTGACCCTTTGACCCCCCCCTGTATCCGCGCCTGGGGACAGGTGACACTATCAATTTGGACACAATGAGTTAGACACCTACCAAATTTTGTTCCATATTGGCTTTTGTATAGTGGGACCAAGAAAGGAAGAACCTTCTTGCGCACACAGATAGCAGATAAGTTTTTTTCCGGTAACTATCCTGCTATAGCTACTTGTCCACATAAGACTGGAATGTTATTCTGATGATGCTTGTTTATTGGTTCGTCTTTATTATTATATGTAACAAATTTCTTAAGATGTAATGATGGTTGGAATGTATCGCCTACCTATTAAAAGTGTGTGGTAGGGTGATATTTGTTTGGAATCAGAAGATTTTTTTTAATAAAAATTACTTTTCATCTACATTGCTAGTAGCTTGCAGATCAAATGATAACCAAATCCAGACATTATCGCAATTTACACTCTATTTTCCTACTTTCCATGCACGCTGAATACATTCCGCAACCAACCCATCACAAATGCTTGCCAGAAAAAATACTGACATGCAGATTCAGAAACCTCCCCCACATTGACAACCATAGGGTCCACCCCATACTATAGTTTAGTCAGTTTTCATCTCATCTGAGTTTAAGTAAGGATAGTTTGTGCCTCAAAAAAGAAAAATTGAAAAGTAATGTTTTTTCTTTCAAATATTCTGTTAAGTGAACAGGTTTTATTCTGCTATACTCCTTTTAGTAAAATTAACTCCCTATTTGGGACTTCCTTTATATTCTAATCAGTAATAATTAATAATAAAATGGATTACTGCCTAATGGCTAATGATAAGACAGTTTGGAAACAACTACAATAATGTAAAGTGACAGTGAAGGAAGTCAACCGGAAAGAATAGTTTGGTCATACCTAGATCTAAATAAGCACACTTATCTCTCATTTCATTTCTTATTACACTTTTACAATTCCCAGTTCAAATCTTCACAGTTGTAGATTGTTTTGAATTTTCGGAAATGTTTTATTTTCACTTGAATAGACATATTTAAATTACAAAGAAAGAAACTCATACATGGATTTCCATATCTTTGTTTTTTGTGCATTTTTAATACCCCTCTTAAAGTGAAAAGAGAACATTTCCAAAAATTCAAAACAATCTGCTGCTGTGGACATTTGAAGAAGTGTAAAAGTCTAATAAGAAATGAAAGAGAAGTGTGATTGTCCATAACTAGGCTTAACCTAACTATCATTTCAAGTTGACTTCCTTCACTTTCACTTAAAGTTACATAGTAGTACAGTTTGTCTAATATTAGAGATATCTGTAATTGTGGAGTGTTGTATTTTCACTTACTCTGTAGACTTCACATATTCATTCTTCCCCAAATTGCATGACAAATATAAAATTTAAGTTCACCTTCATTTTACTATTAGTACAAACACTATTTTAATGTTCAAGTCAAGCCCACTTTTAATAAACAAAATTGGAATTCCTTTTAAAATTCTTTACTTTCAAATTTGTCTCCCTTTTATATGTTTCTATCCACTTTTCTTGTACCTTCTTCCAAATAAATATGGATGTTAACAAGTTCAATTTCTTACTTCTTAAAAAAAATTCTGAATTCGAATTTTGCAAACTTTTTTTGTGTTATATTAACTTACTAGTAACTCCACAGTAAGGGGTAACCTGCCGGTCTAGGGGTAAGATGTCAGACTTCTGTGCTGAAGTCCAGCGTTCAATCCTCGGTCCCGGCGCAGATTTATCTGACTGCTAAACCCTTCCTTCACTTCTGACAAGACGTGTACTAATCACAACTTGTGAATGTGTGGAATGCCAGGTCTCAATCGTGGTTTGGATACCATGTTAAACTGTAGGTCCTCTATTTCATCTCACAATCACCCTACCATTACACATAAGTGTAAGTGCGTATAACCCATACGGTTAGTAAGATATGGTGCTAATATTATAATAATAATCCACAATTATTAAAGCTTTAATTTATTACAAGAAAAAGAGAACTAAGATAGAGTGCACCAGCATTAGTATGATGAACCTGAGAAAATCAAATGGCTAAATCACACACGAAGAAACACACCGGATGCATCCAGTCGCGGTTTGACCCCAAGCTCCCCAACAAAAACTTATGCGTCAAACTGTATGAGCGTCATTGCAACCTGTTTCGGTGGCAGCGTGCTCTAATGGGCTACTCTCGCAGTAGATTAGACTGCTGATGATGTAAAGATCGAGGTTCAAATCTCGGTCAGGTTTACTGAGGATGGTTTTACCAAATTGTTTTCCTCGCAAATGTGGGTACACTTCCTCTAAATAAAACCATCTTATTCCTTTAATCCTTAAAAACATGAGCATTATTAATACATAAGTGTATAACCTGAATGGGTAGTAAGATGTGGTGCTAAACAAAACAACCTTTGCAGGTATTAACATAGTACAAATGATGAGTTTTGAACAAAAATACTATAACCCTTCCAGAGCAAAGATAGAAAAGTTTTCAAGGAAATAAACTATAATTCATTCATGATATAAGTTTACTTAGATGACAGCTCAAAACGTTACTAGAAATAGTCCCTAATATATCCATACACCAACAGCTGACATCTATCACTCTGGATCACTGTAATAAAAACAAATGGTAATGTATGAATGTGATAGTTAACAACAGTAATTTTGGCCATTATTGTTTATATATTTATATGAGGTCGAACACAAAGCTTATTGTTTCATTCCACTTTGAAAAAATATTATTCACAGCACTTCCACAAAAGGTCTAACGAAAATAGCTTCAATATGGCGACCAACAAATTTAAACCATGTGGTTGAACATGATCAAAACAAGTTTTTTACAATGATGCACCCACGCAGTGGATAAGAATATTTTATTCAGTTAAATATTTTTAAATACAATAAAATAGTTTATTATGTATAAAAAAATACAAGTATATTCTCTTTTCCAAGTAAATATGATGCCTAAATTAAAATATATTGATATATGCACTACATTACACATAGTCAATAATGTTCTAAAACAAAGAATAAGTACTTTTAATTATGTTTAATATATTGTTTCGAGTTGGATAGAAAGAAATTATTAAAAGTAATGAAATAGTATGAGAAAACTTTTAAGTTTACGTTATAATATAAAATATATCAGGCGATTAAAAAACTTAACACTTTTAACAAAACAGTAATCTTTTACAAGTATTGGCAACCAAAAACCTAAACATGTGAGTTTTTAACTGTCATCCAAGTAAAAACCTATCGTGAACAAACTCTGCCCTCAGTTCTCTTGGAACGGGTTAAACTCACATTGTCCTAAATAATAGTCAAAAGTGAAACCATAACATCAACTTCATTAATAAATAAACTTCTTTGATTACTAACAGTAAGCCCACACTTACATTTTAGTTTAAATTCACCAAATATTTTAAATACCCCTCTTAACAGCCATAAGTTTAATATTGGGAATTGATTAAAGAGGATTTGTGAAGTATCCCCATGGTACGTAAAAATTATTTCATACAAAGCCTGTAGTACTCTAAATTTCATTAGAAGTGGGCTTGGCTGTATTTTATCCTAAATTATTGCTAATTTTGATTGTATAGATATTTTATTTGAATGTTGCTATTCTTGCTAATTTTGCCCCATAATTTTATTTGAATTTGTTTGTAGTAAAAATTAGAATAATAGTATGTTGTAAGAGTGCAAGTCTGAAAAGTTGTTTGTAAAATTGACTTTAGTGTATAACGTCTCTACTCTTTATTATGTGTCACAATTTATCTTAAAAACTTTTTAAATATAGGGTTTGGAGAGAAAATGAATCTCATAAATGATCATACTTCCTAAAGGATGAAAAAAATATTTTGGTGGATCCTCATAATTCTCAAGATATTTTGTACAATAGCAAATCTTAACTTTACTTTTATAATGAATATTTGAGCAGTCACAATACATTAAAAAGAATTCAAACAAAGTAAGATTTTTATTTATTTTTTCTAATCTACTAACTATGACGATTTTTCTTTAACAACATATTTTATCTTTTAATTCTTTATACCTTTATTTTCTCTGTAGTAATATCTTCAAGAAACATTTTGTACACTGTAAGAACAAATCACCACATGCCTTAGCAAGGTGCTGAAATGTTAACTGAAATTAAATATGACTTTATGCAATAACTTATATATGGAAGAGGTAAATAATTTTTTCTTTCCTCTATTTCCTCTACCTAAAAATTGAAAAGATTTTATTCTGAATGAGTTGTTTTTTTCAATATATTTATACCAAATACACTTTATTTTACTCTTATGTTTAAAGAGACACACACTTTTCTATTAACCTTTCTATAATGATTGATATTATTATAGGTTCTTGATGAATAATAATTAATATACTTTGTACTTCTCTTCAAAGGAAACCTCTTTTCACTTTTTGAAGTATTGTGTTGTACTCTCTATTTGAATTTTGGCTTAATTATCATACTGCTCATTCAGGCTATATGCAGCTTTTATTTGTTTAGTCACAATTTCTTCATTAAATTTACACTAATCGATAATTTTTTTTATTTCTTTACTTTTACAAATTTTCATTATTATAATTATATGTATGAGATAAAGGGCTCTAAGCAAAATTTAATATGAAAGGATTGTAAAAAAAATGCACAAATAATGAACAGTGAGGGAAAGATGCCACTAAATATTGAAGTGATTGAATATATAGCTTAATGTTTTCACTCTTATTTTTACTTTGTTTATTTAATTACTCGTTATTATAACTAAAATATTCATGTTCACTTAATGAATTTACCTGTAGTAAATTTCTGTTTCGAACCAATATTTTTCTAACATAATTATATACATAGTGGGAATCCACTAAAAGTTACAGAGACCAATTTTTATATTTAAATCTTATTTTCACATAGTATTCAACTAATGTTTTGTTAATGTTTAATTGATTAACATGAATTTTTCTTAAGCTTGTTTAATGTTGATGAAATATCTTGAGAAACAAAGTGTTTATAAAGTTGTAGTGGTGTATATACTATGTGTACAGTGCCTACATTCTCTTTCACAATATAAGAAAAGAAGGAAAGAGTCAATATCTGAAATAATTATGAAAGACATTTGTGGCTATTTGTAAGAACAATTCCACTTTGATTTTAATTTGTGGAATATTCTTCAGTATTTGTAACCCTGTGTATTATATTTGGCTTTTCCTTGAATAAATATTACTATTATTAATTTTGAACTTTTTAATATTGTTAATGTGTACAGTTTCATTATAATCCAAAAATGTTTACAAAAATAATCCATTAAAGTTATTTATAGCACTGTCGAACCCACTTCTGCCAGAGATCCATACAGCAATACTACTGTGACACTAATTAGATTATTTGTAATTATTTTATTTATTTTCCATTGTGAAATACTAACTCCACAAGATTAAACTCTTTTAGTTATAATTTTATAGAGTGAGTGAGAAAGTTGTGGAAAAAACCCCCGGACATAATTGAAATGAAAATTACTGAATTAATATGTTTATTTTGTCAATTATAGTATGTAATAAATAGTATTTAATTTCACAATAACAATGTGTGCCTGCTTATATTATTTTGCATTGAAACAAAATTAGATCTGATCAAACTAATTTGATTCTCTGTTGGTTTTTTTTGCATCGTGTCTTACTACCCATCCAGGAAGGCTGCATATTTACACTAATGGGGTAGGGATGAGGAAAGTATAATTTAGAGGGTATATACCCACAGTTCTATGGAGACAGGTAGGGAAATGTTAAACCTGCCTCAATACACCTTACTAGGATTCAAACTGTAACCTCTCCCTCACTGGCAATTCAGTCTATTGTGAATTTATACTATGCAACCACTGGTATATTTATCACATTAGTTCATTGATAGAACAATCAAGTATTGTATTTGTATTGTGTTGTTTTTTTTAGTCTTGTAGGAACACAATAGTTATAGGAGTTGAATTTTAAAGCTATTTGTAATTTCACTATTATTTATCAAATGAAATTAATCGCACTGCTGTTACCACAGGTGGAAGTGCAAAGTATGTGTGTCTCATCACTCTAACAACCATATTGTGTTAATTTCCCTATTTGCTCCTCTTTCTTTTAGCTTCTTCCATGTGTATATAAATAGTATGTACGTCTAAGAGATAAATAGGTTTTCCTTGAGCTATTTACAATAATTATTCAGTATCAACTCACACAATCCTTATAATGTAGCCTCAACATTTAAAAAAACTGAAGAAGTTTAAATAACTTCACTATCACCATTGTAGACTGTTGTGTATTTGGGAATAAACAATGTCAATAGAAATTTAAGAAATGGTCTACATTATGTACCTTGGATGAATTTCATACACTATAATAAAACATTTATTTGTGGCAGTACTTTGATGTTCAAATAAGAGAGATAGAATTAAAATATATATATATATAGCTCATAGGCTGTCCCAAAATTCTCCGATTAACTTGCCTTTAATTTGAGAATTTAAAAAATAACTAAGATGTGGAGTAGTAATATCTGTTATTTAATCTGTTATTGTATTGGATGTTCATTGAATAAATAAAGATAAAAAGTAGCTTCAAGTTTGTTTTTTTACATGGCTGGACTATACTTCCCCCTCCCCTCATAGAGCTGATCTCTTGATTTTAAAGTTCAGAGCAAGCTTGTGCTGTTACTGTGTAAAAAGTTAAGTCAATTGTAATAATATTAGTGAAGGCCAGTGGTTACCATGATATTTCAAGCTGTTGGTTGTAAGAGAAATATCAAATACTAACTAATGATCAGTAACAAGAGCAATCTAGTTTATCCGATACCTTAGCTGAGTCGTTAGTGTGTTTGTCTACTGTGAAAAGTGTCTCGGGTTCTATTTCCAGCATGGCCAAACATTTTATTATTGGTGAAATGTGGATTTACTCTTTCACAGTGATGAATTAACGGCCAGGGACTGGATGTTGTGCCTGCCTAGTCTTGAGTTAGATTATTAGGCATATGAAGCTATGATAGGCCTAGCCAGCCGGTGGTGGAAAATATATGGCTTGAATAAAAAACTGACTGGCCCAGGCCAGAGTATTGGATATAAAAGCTCATTGTTTCCAAATCGGTGGTGTGCAGACTAGAACTGGTCTTTAAGCTTGTTGCCACCAGTATTCAAAAAAATTCTTGATTGTAGTATACTTGTATATTAAGAAATGTGAATGAGAATCACTTCTTTTTCCGAAGAACCAATTCTTGTTTATAAATAATTCATGTTAAAGTCTATTATGGCATATCTGTGGAAGGATCCAGTAAACCCTATCCCTTCAGTTATGTTAACTAAGTTAATTTTTGTGTGTGAAAAGGGGTCCCCAAAATTAAATTTCCCCACCCCCCTGAATCCTTTGTGTGGCCCTGTTGGTGTCACTATGTCTGTAAACAAGAAGGAAGTTCTAGATCAAAAAGATGGGGTGTAAAAATTTTGACTTACTATTTAGCTGTGACGTAGAGACCTTAATTTCGCAATCCACCTCACGTTCTTTGACCTGGCAATAAGCACGGACATAGCGAAGTGTCCAAGTTCCACGCTCGTAGTTACATCCACCCCATGCAATCTTTTGATACAGAATATTTAGGTTTATTCAAGTCTCTTTTTCTGAACTTTAAAAAATGTTCTTTTTAACTGTCTAATTGTTAATGAATATTTTTCACTATTAAGTTTGATTTTTTACTTTTCTGAAGGCCGGTACACACAACGCTAAGCTAATATTTGCTCTGCTAACTGTTTAGAAAAATAGCCGACCATAAATTTAAATGTATTGCATGTATTTATTTAAATGTGTTGGCTAACACAGAAAGCTAAGCTTTGTCCTGCTACGCCATGCTAGGTTTTTTCAGATTGCTGGCCAGGCAATTTTTTCAGTTTGTTTCATGTGTATTTAAGTAATATTTTATTTAGGTTTTATATTTAATAAATGTTTTTATATTAAAATGGAAGAGTTGATTGTACATGTCAAACCTCCACCTCTTAAATAGACTTCATATTCCAAAACAGCTGCTAACAGCAGTATCTTCTCTTCCTCAGTACTATCATATGATCTCAAGATATTTAAAAAAATGATATCATAACTAAACTTCTCTGGAGCAGACCAGAAAGAAACAACATTGAATTCAGGAAGAAAAAAGGGACCATTGCTTAGCTTAGCGTTCTATTTATACTGGCCTTAAGAGATTTATCCTAGAGGAAAGCCCTGGGCCCTTCCCTTTTTGCTCTCACCGTTAAGATGGCTCTGATCTAAGAGGCTAACTTTCATGAGGTGTTAAAGAAACTACCCTCAACCTCCCAATATTTACACAGCTTGAATGTCTGGTTCACAGTATTTTGACCGCAACCAAGACAGGTCCTACCAGCACTCAAAAACTGCCCAGCAACTCTGAAACCAAATGTATTTTCTCTCCAAATCGTAGTTTCATATCCAGTAAACCCATTATTCCTCCCACTGACCAATCGTAGCTACAAACAGCTACATTACGAGCTGTAGACTCCGCTTGGACTAAAAGATAGCTTGTCTTGCCTGGTTCCACTATAGTGTGGTAAAAATCAACGAGAAGAATGAAGGCCACATACAATGCCCTGGAAGGCATCTATCCCGTCTCAAATAATATTTGGAAAAGTACACTGATATTTAATTGAAGAAATAGTGGACATACAAATGAACAAATACATAATGCATGTAGTCGATATACCGAGTCATAACCACTTCTTAACTTTCTCTGTAACATACTAATTGCAAGCTACAGTCCAATTTTCATATGAAATACTTTTTAGAAAATATAAAAATATTTTGTTGTGACCAAAATTGATAACATTTTACTATATTTGTAGTAATATTTTATAGGTAATGATAATATCTATAGAAAGTGACAGCTTCACATCACATGACTTGATGTATGAATACATTAAAGTAGGTGTTGTAGCTTTTGTAGCTGTTAGATAAAAATTATTCCTATAGTAATTGGACTGTAGCTTACTCACTGTTAAAACAGTACAGTACAATACAGCCCTACAAAACTCACAAAATTAGTCGGAAATTTAAATATCTGAATAATTAACAGGGATACATTATGTTAAGTACCCAACAGTTGGTCGAAAATCATTTTTATTTAATAAAATGATAGGGTCTAATTTCAGGGGACAGTATCATTTCCCAAATTAAAACAAATATGTCTTCAAAATAAAACAAGAACAGACCTATATCTTACTATTTAAAAACTAGATGCTTGTGTATCTCAGGGTTTTTTTCTATCCCGACTCACTTTAATTATTTGTTGTGCAATTAAGTTTTGAAAAGGAAGCTTTGAAGTTCTCGTGATAGTAACTGTGTGTATTATAGAAATAAACATCAAACTGATCTACATATTGCCAAGGTTTCAACAATAGCACAACCCAAATGGGGAATATTATGATAATGTTGATTTGTTGGTGCTATGGCGTAAAGGAGTGTTATTTTCAGGAAATTTCTTTGACATGTCGACATTTTACGTGTGTACCATAATTACAAACCAAGCAGGCATTTTGTTAATGGTCATGTTCATTTGTGTTTACCGTGTTAATCTATTTCACATTTTGGGCTCAAAGATTGGGCTGGATTAATGCCACATTGTTGTTGTTTCCCTCACAGGTTAAAGCTGTCTGAAACAATTTTATCAGAAGCCAAAATACATTAAATAACTGTTGTCAATTGTCTATGAGAATGTGGGTATCTAAATCCCTTTATTTCAAAAATAATATTTTATTCTAATAAGTGTGTCCCCTTAATTATAGTGATTTGTTAAAAAGTGAAAAGTATAAATTAATTTAGCTTTACCTGATTCGGTGGCCACATTGTCTAAGGCGTCACACTCGTTTTGGACTAAACTTCCGAAGACAGGGAGATCGGGGTTCAAATCGAATCCCGGTTTGGTGTACTGAGGGTAGTTTTTCCAAAATGGTTTTCCACTCTCGCGCCACGTAGATGCGGGTACACTTCCTCTGAATTCAACCTTCATCTAAAACTCAATAGCTTAATTAGTACATATGTGTATAACCTGGCCAGGTAGTAAGACGTGGTTCTAATATGTAGTTCACTGTAAGTATATTTTATTATAGTATAAACTTTGGAAGTTCAGAGGGAACTATTGACTGAACATTTATTATAATCGTTATATTATAAAGGAGATTATATATTTAAGAGCAGTAAAACATTAGGCTTCCTGTGTGCTTAGCTTATCGTTCATATCAACCAGCTAACGTAAGTTCGTTGTCGACGTGATTTCTATGCAGGTAAACTTGTTTGAATCACTATGTCTTTAAATTCGTTGGGATACTCTTCTTTTGGTGCAACCCTCAATTTCTCTTCCTCGTAATTGTCAAAATTCGAGGTGTCTATCGGGTCACTTATTCGTGGAACATAGCTGGGTTTGAATTTTTTATTAAGGACACTGTCCCAATCAACCTCTTTAAACCATTCATGGCCCTTGATATCTTTGCTACCGTCTTTCAAGTTTCCAAACCTTTTACTCCGATCAACCTGCAAGATTTTACCCAACAAACCCCGCAAACTACGGGTAAAGTGTGACGGGCAATTAAATCTTCCACTCACTATTTTCTCGTACACTCTCATAGGATCTCGAGCGAAAAATGGAGGGAAACCCGCGCACATTTCAAATATGAGGACGCCTAGAGCCCACCAGTCCACAGACTTGTTGTAACCTTGACTAAGAATGATTTCTGGTGCCAGGTACTCAGGAGTGCCACATAAAGTATATGTTCTGGAACTGTCGATTTTCTTACAAAATCCTAGATCTGTCATTTTGATATATCCCACATGGTCGATCAAAATGTTCTCCGGTTTCAAATCGCGGTAAATAAGTCCCAAGTAATGAAGATATTCGAATGCCATTATCACTTGTGAGGCATAGAACTTTGACAGGCGTTCGTCAAATTTCTTCAAGGTCCTTAAGTGAGAGAACATTTCACCTCCATTGACGAAACGCAACACGAGAAAGATATAAACATTATCTTTGAAATAAAACTCAAGCCCAACAATAAACTCAAATTTAACACACTCTAAAACTTTAATTTCACTTATCGTGTGAGTTACTTGTTTCATTTTTACTATGTGTGCTTTCTCCATGATTTTTATGGCGTAAGGAGTTTTAGTTTTATTGTGTTCTGCAAACACAACTCTTCCAAAAGAACCAGTTCCCAAAGTTTTTTTGAGAATGAAATCTTTGATCGCAGCATTAGGAACAATTTTTTCCGTCCACTTTTTATCAAAATCTGATTTTGCTTTCTCAAGTATCGTTTCAAATGCTGTGTAATGTTTTGCAAGTTTTCCCTCCATTCTTTAGTACCATTGTACTTTCTAACTCTTCAAATTGATTAACTCACTATGTAAGATAACATAACTCAAATATGATTAATTAGCCTATACTGTTTAAACATATTATAATCTTAGTAATCAACGTAAACATTGAACCTACATTTAAATATAGCGCCATTTTGTAGTCCTTAACAGGGAAGTCTTAGACCACTTAAATCATTCCTACTTGGAAACTGAATATTTGGTTAAAAAGCTAAGCATATTATTTGAGGTGTTCTGTTTCATATAAATTATTATCTCTTTGTTTATAAACGTAATCAGATACAATGTAGGTTATAGAAGCCATTATGGCTTGAATTTTATGTTCTAAATTTACTTTCTGTTATACTGATCAACAATAGATAAACCTTGTATGTGTGGATTAGTATTCCATTTTAAAATATCTTTTGGCTTATTTATTACTAAATTAATACTTTAGATCAGTTGTCATTAGCTCGGAAAAAACCTTTGTTTTAAAAATTTTATTTTTATTTTGGTCGTAATTTTTCTCACAATAACGTATTATTTATATTGAGTTGAAGCATCTAATTGTTCCAAAAGAACTCATTATACAGAATATTGACCACAAATACGCGTAAAATTTCAATAGTCCCCGTGCGTCCGTTGAAAGACGGGAATTTTTCTGATTTTGTCCTCAGGATTTGTCCTGTTTAGTTTCAATGATTTGCTGTCAAATTGTTTGGAAGTAAAATAGAAATAAGCTGCATTGTGTAAGCGAGGCAATGTAAGTTACGACTTTTGTTTGACTCGAAGAAAGACGGCCCCGAACTCCCCGAGGGATGTAATGTGAGGAGTGTTGCTAACCTAACGATTTTGTTGAAATACGACTTAGAATGATTTAGTGTGAAAAACATCACTGTAGTACCCACCAATGCCGTCTATGCATATTATAACTTGCGCAGTACCTGCCATGTCAATGAATTGGGATAGCATCATAATGATAAACATAACGACCCTATCCAGTGACCAGGTGGTCCGAGAAGTTAGGCACGTATAGCAGATGGCTGCCGTTAACGGGAAGGCTATATTCAAATCTCGGTCGGGACAACTGGGACTAAATTTTTACATATGGGATCCATCACTATGGCTTTTTCATCCTCTCTTGACTTAAAAGTGGGTGCACTTCTTCTAAGATATCCTCCTCGCCCTTATCCCTAGGATTAGGCCATTAATGCCCCTTGTGTAAAATACACCATCTGAAAATATAGAAACTATATTAAAAAATATATCAAAAACAAATAAGGATATCGCATTTTTATAATCTTTTAGCGAAATACTGACAAGAATACATCAGTAAAGTGCAAGAGTAACTTTTCTTGTATGATGAATGTATATATCGATTTGAATCTATATTACAATATAACATAATTATATCTCACCTTATTTGAACACTAATACGAGTTAGTGCATGTGTAGATAGCTACAATCAACCAACGAACTTTGTGTTCCTTCCATTAAACTTAAATGGTTTCGATACAACCAACAAGCTATCCATTAAATATGATAAAAAATTATCAAATTTTACCCACTTGGATGTTCTATTGATCTAATACGTCACTCTCGTAATAAACTAGACTGCCAATGACGGAAAAATTGGGTGGGATTCAAATCCCGGTAAAATATTTCCTTACCATTCTCCATCCACGCAAATGCGGGTATACTTCCACTGAATTCAACCTTCCCCATCCCTAACACATTAGCGTAATTAGTACGCGTGTAGCCCAAACGGGAAGTGAGACGTGGTGCTGAATTATATAAATAATAGTTACATATTTTTAACTGGTTACATTCCCATGGTAAACGAGCCAGCCGGTGCTCAAACCCGGTTCCACATGATTAGAGTGGAGGGCGTTCCTCCTTCCTCACCGCGAATACCTCCGCTGCTACGAGTAATATTTCATGAACGCGCGAGGTGGAGTTTATCAGATAGCAAGAAATAATAACCTGTATTGTTTTGATAAGAGAGCGATAAAAACAGACCACGGGAGATCATAATGAAGAACTATTTGGAGTTACACAATAACTCTCGGTTACATTTCGAAATGAATATCACGGGTATGACGGATTTTTGGGCACGTCATTGTTTCAAGTAATGCTGCAAGGATCAATCAATTAATAAATCAATCGAACAGGAGTGATTTCATCCACAGCGGATAATTATATAAATATATTTTCTTTTTTTTTCTAGCACCAAGTTTCAGGTTATACGCTTACTAATTGCGCCAATGAGCTAGGGATGAGGAAGGTTTATTTTTAGAGGAAGTGTAACCACATGTGCATTAAAGGAGAATGAAAAACCGTTTAGGGACAACTATCCTTAGTGTACCCGACCAGGATTCGAGCCCCAATCCTCGGCAGTCAGGTTTATCGTAAAAGTGACGCCTTAGACCATGCGACCACTGAATTAGGTGTCTTCTTTTTAAGTCAACAACTCTAAGGTTGGTTTGATGTGATTCCTATCCGTCCGGCGCTGGGCATGCACTCAACCCTTCAGCTGGTTAGTGCTGCTTGCACCATCTGGTATGAATCCCATGTACTAGGGGAGTTCAGGAAGTGTGGGGGTTTCCCGTTGTCCTCCACACTGAATTTCTATGAGCAAGCGTTAAAGGTCCTACCAATTTATCTGAGAAAGGAATTTTAATATACCTTCCAGGACTCATTTACATGCCACGATTGACATGGGACCGATAGCTTTACCTCCCCTCCGAAGGATTTGGAGACGGGTAACCTTAAGCCTTTATTAGAACACAATGGAATTTAAGCCAATACAAATGTTTTACTTTTTTTTTTAAATCAACCAATTTTGAAAACAACTATTTTCAAATAAAGAAACAATTTCCCTGATATAAGTGAAGAATGCAAAAAAAAAACCACGCACTATGATGGTTTTAGTGAGGGGTAAAGAGGAGTCACCATCCCCCCTCCCCCTTCTCAGCGTAGAAAATAATAAAAAATATTGAGACTGTTGTGTATAATAAATGAACATTCTCTTAACTAGGCCTGTAACAGCAAACACGGGTTTAGTAACTATTCTACTTTAAGATTTATGAAGCCACTTCTCTGATGACGTCACCAAAGCGTCTTACGCAACGTCTTTGTTAGTTCCGGTCTATATCTCGAGTGGCGAGCATGTGCTCTTTGTTCTTTAATTGTTTATTATTCTTTCATAAATAAAACTAACAGGTTATGGGTTCAGGACGCTGTATTAACGTTTTGGAAGAAGATAAACATTGACTATTTGTTTTGTTAACGTGATAGGGCAGTGGAAAGCGTAACATAAATATAAGTATCGTTAGCCGCCTGAAATCACATCCATTCATTCAAGATGTCCGGATTCTCGATGCATATAGAAAAGCTGGGAAAGGAAAACTCTGATACATGGAGACAACAAATGGAAGCAATTTTAATTAAGAACGACCACTGGGAATACGTCGATGGAACTAATCCTAGGCCTACAGCGGCTGTAGGTACTGACGTGGAAGCAATTGCTGATACCGCTAGACACGCGGCCACGTGGGACAAAGCTGACCGTAAAGCTAAAGCTGATATTATTTTAGCTGTGAGTCCTACAGAACTTTGTCACATAAGACATTGTGAAACATCGCAAGACGTTTGGCAAAAACTAGAACTAGTTTACCAGTCTAGAGGGCCTGCAAGAAAAGCTACACTTTTGAAAAAACTCTTGTTCACAAAAATGCAAGAAGGAGAAAACATGGCGGATCATCTCACGAATTTTCTCAACACAGTTGACAAACTCAATGAAATGGATATTCGCATTTCTGAAGAATTATTAACCATCGTGTTATTATACAGTGTGCCAGATAGCTACGATAATTTTCGTTGTGCAATCGAAGCTAGAGATGAACTACCGGACACAGAGTCTTTGAAAGTAAAACTTCTAGAAGAATTCAGTGCAAGACAGGACAAGAAAGCAGACTTAAATGGTGCGGGCGCTTTCTATGTAAAATCTTCCATAGGGCGAAGTCTAAATAAAAACAAACCTCCGGATAAAAACTGTGTAGGCCTACCTACAAATCAAAATAATAAAGTTTTTCAGATCAAAGGTCAAAGTGGTGTGCAAAATCAAAATAGGAATTTTAAAGCATCAAAACGGTTATATAAGTGTAACTATTGTAAAAAATTGGGACACAAGGCAGCCGATTGCTGGACAAAAATGGCGAATGAAAAGCAAGTTTCGATGGCATCAGAGCAAACCCATGCAGCAGCAGAAGAGATCGTGACATTGACATCATCTTCAGTGAGCACTCTCTGTGCGAAGTTAACGAGAAGAGATGACGTGTGGTGTGTTGACAGTGGAGCAACAACACACATGTGCCGCGACAAGAATAGTTTTTTGGAACTCACGCCAACCATAAGTCAGAAGGTTAGGTTAGCGGATGACAGAACAACTGACATTGAAGGCATTGGAACTGCAGTAATGAATGTTTCAAATAAAAAGGGCCAATTTGTAAAAGTGAGGTTAGAAAACACTCTTTTTGTACCCACACTTAAGACAAATTTATTTTCAATTTCAAAAACTGTTGAAAAAGGGCGAAGCGTGTGTTTTAATGCAAATGATGCTGAAATTGTCGAAAATGGTGAAGTGTTGTTAACTGCTCGTAAACGTGGAAATTTGTATTTTATCGAACCTTACATGCAAAGTGAGAGTTCGACACATGTAGCTAACGTGAGTAAGGCAGGCAATCTTAGTGAACTTGAAAAGTGGCACAGAAGATATGGACATTTAAATGCGTATGACTTGCAGAAACTTGTTCAGAAAGACATGGTTAGCGGTATGAATTTTAAGAAATCGGAAACATTTTCAACATGTGAAACCTGTATCTTAGGAAAGCAAGTTGCTACGCCTTTTCCAAAAAGGTCTGAGTCGAAGAGTGAAAAATTACTTGAATTAGTGCACTCAGATGTTTGTGGCCCAATGAGAGTGAAATCTCATGGTGGTGCTTCTTATTTTGCAACGTTTATCGATGATAAATCTAACTGGGTAGAAGTTCATTTTCTAAAACATAAAAGTGACGTGAAAAAGGCTTTTGAAACATTCAAAGCATTAGCGGAAAACCGTCACGAAAGGAAAATCAAAACTTTGCGGACAGACAATGGCCTGGAGTACTGCGGAAAAGAGTTCACAGAAGAAATGCGCATCGCAGGGATAAGAAGAGAACATACCGTAGCAGAAACTCCAGAACAGAACGGCAAAGCTGAACGCATGAATCTCACGCTGGTGGGGATGGCAAGATGTATGCTGTTGGAGTCTGGCTTACCAACAAGTTTTTGGGCCGAAGCGATTGCCACAGCTGCTTACATCAGAAACAGATGTCCATCAAAACAGCTGGAAGAACAAACCCCTTATGAAATTTGGTTCGGGCTAAAACCAAAAATAGGACATTTCAAGACGTTTGGTTGCAAGGCATATATGCTGAATAAGGCCCCAAATAAAGGAAAGTTTGACCCAAGATCCAAGGCAGGTATTTTTGTGGGTTACTCTACTGAATCGAAAGCGTATCGAATTTGGGACCCAGAAAAACAAAAAATATTGAGAAGCCGAGATGTAAAATTTTTGGAAAATTTTGAAACTGTCAAAGTTTCGGATGAACAAAAGGAGTGTGCGAACTTTGAACCTTCTTACTTATATGTTGATAACAGTGTGAAAGATCCTATTTCTAATGCTGATGGACATGTAGATAAAGTTCAAGAAAGTGATCCCATTGATCCTGATAGGCCTATTGAAGTCAATGAGAATTACCTCAAATCAGAAAATTTAAGCAAAGACTGCACAGTGATTGAGAATAAGAGGGGGCCTGGTCGACCTAAATTGATTAAAACAGGAAAGCCGGGACGACCAGCAAAACATTTTAATCTGGTTACGCCAAAACCTGAAAGTGCGAGCTTGATGTATGAAGAGGCAGTAAATCCATCTGTACAAGAAGCCTTAGAAGGACCTTATGCAGCTGAGTGGCAGAAATCGATGGAAGCTGAGTTCAACGCTCTGACACACAGCAAGGCCTGGACATTGAAACCACGCCCAAAAGATAAAGCTGTCATTGGTTGTCGGTGGGTACTCAGAACAAAGTATGGGCCAGACGGTAATGTCGAACGCCGGAAAGCTCGGTTGGTAGCGAAGGGCTATAACCAACGCCCAGGGATTGATTTCCATGAAACATTTTCACCTGTTGCGAGACTTAGCTCAATAAGACTAGTTGCTGCCCTAGCAGCTGAGTTAGGCCTTACTTTGTATCAGCTTGATGTTGTAATGGCCTACATAAATGGAGATCTTGACGAACAGATCTATATGGAACAGGCGGACGGTTTCATTACCCCTGGAATGGAGCGTCTAGTTTGTTCACTCGAAAAGTCCATATATGGCCTAAAGCAGTCGGGCCGACAGTGGTTCAAAAAGTTGCACGAGAGACTAGAAATTTTTGGACTCAAACAATTAGATTGTGACAAGTGTGTGTACCACATGAATGATGGTTGTGTGACTCTTATCGTGGTTGTTTATGTAGATGATTTGATCATAGCTACAAACAGTAAAGAAGCCTACACAAGATTGAGAGACGATTTGTCTCAAAACTTCCAAATGAAAGACTTAGGAAAGCTGCACTACTGTCTTGGAATTGAATTCAAACAAGATGAAAATTCAAAGTTGGTCACTATGTCACAGAAATCGTACATAGAAGATGTTCTCAAAAAGTTCGGAATGCAAGACTGCAAACCGGTAAATACCCCATTAGATGGAAACAGCAAATTATCCAAAGCCATGGAGCCATCTACGGAGGAGGAGGCAGAGGAAATGAGCGAAGTTCCGTACCAGCAACTCATCGGTTCTCTGATGTACCTCGCAGTATCTACACGACCAGACATTGCGTATGCGGTGAGCTCTTTGAGCCAGTACAACCTAAACCCCGGAAAAGGACACTGGGTTGCGGCGAAGCGCGTCTTACGATACTTGAAAGGTACGAGCAACCATGGACTAGTCTACAAGAGATCTGGCGCTGAACTGATTGGATACGTGGATGCAGATTGGGGAGGAGCCCTTGATGACAGAAGATCATACACAGGCTACGCCTTTCAAGTGGCAGGCTCTGCCGTGACATGGGAGGCGAGAAAACAATCCACCGTGGCTCTTTCAAGCACTGAAGCAGAGTACATGGCTCTTACGGAAGCAGCAAAAGAGACAGTTTACTTACGAAACCTGTTAAAAGAAATCGGGTTCTTGAGTGTTAATGCAATACCAACTCTTGTTTATTGTGACAATCAAGGAGCAGAAAAGCTCATGCATAATCCTGTGTACCACTCTCGTACCAAACACATTGACATTCGGCATCACTATGTGCGTGAAGTTTTTGAACGAGGCGAAATCAATGTGAAATACATTCCAACAAACAAGATGGTAGCTGATGTGCTCACGAAAGGACTGTTCGGACCAAGCCATCATCAGTGCATACAAGGACTTGGCGTGATAGACATTAATAAAGTTAACACGTGTTTGAGAGGGGGTGTTGTGTATAATAAATGAACATTCTCTTAACTAGGCCTATAATAACAAACACGAGTTTAGTAACTATTCCACTTTTAGATTTGTGAAGTCACTTCTGTGATGACGTCACCAAAGCGTCTTACGCAACGTCTTTGTTAGTTCCGGTCTATATCTCGAGTGGCGAGCATGTGCTCTTTGTTCTTTAATTGTTTATTATTCTTTCATAAATAAAACTAACAGAGACTAATACCTTAATGTTGTAAAGAATGACTAACTAAAGCTTTGTCTAGTAAAAGTACGGACGATTGTCGTGGCAGATATCGCCAAGGGCGGGCTGTGATTGGCTCATGTGACTCCCACGCTTGTCACTGACCTCTGGCAGCAAGCAGGCTATTGGGGAGAATCGATGTCTAATTAGGGATGTGAAAAAAGTATCGATACTTTACTAATATTGATATTTTCCTTTCGATACTAGTACTTTTTTTACTCGATCCTTTTTTTCCTATATTTGTACTCATACTCCAGGATCGGATCGGTATCGATAGAAACAACATTTTCGTTATTTCTCAATTGTCAGTAATTTTCTGCATGGCAAGCAAAAATAAAATCTAGCATTCAATTTCTTTTAACTTATTATAATTCATAGCTGTTCTTTCATCTTTATTTATCAATACAGCCTGATGCCTGACCATGTGACCAGTCTACCACTACTCCTTCCTTAAATTAAATTATTATTATTAGATATAAAACATTTTTCCAGATTAAAATGTCGATACCAATACTTACAGTTATCGATACTTTTCTTTCGATACAAGTACTATATCAATATTTTTCATTTGATATTTTTAATAAGTACAATATTGATACTTTTCTTTCGGTACAATATCCCTAGGTCTAATAAGACATTTTCATCTTATTTTAAAAATGTTTACTTTAGAATGTATCACACTGAAAAAGAAGGATGTAAGATTCCATTTAATACCTTCTGGACCAAAAATTGAGAAATAATAATAAGAATTTGGCTCAATAAAATGTCAAGATTGAACTGGGAGCCGGGAAAAATACTCGGGGCTATGTCATTTAAGTTCTAACTTCTAATTTATTTTGATTTAGGTTTAGTGTAGGCCCTACTTAATCATATAAAGTGAATGTTTTAATTGTACTATTTGTTTTATTTGTGTGTCGTGATAAGACACAAATAAATAAGTATTAAATTTAATTGGCTTGTACAAGAAAATCAATATTAAAATAAATAGTGGGTATAAAAATAAATATTTACTGCACGATATTTATAATAATTATTTTTATAGTGAATATGTTTTGTTTCTTAGTTTATGTTCAATTTACTTGTAGACTTAAATTAATTATTAACGGTCACATCACAAGTTGTAAAGACCACTTTTTGCTATGTCAGTTATCCTGAAAGTGTATAGACATTTTTTGTTAGTATTTTCATTTATTTTATGTCACTGCTCTCAATTCTCAGTGTGGCAAAGTGAGCTCTTATGTATGATCAGTCAACAATATATTATTTGCAAAGACAATAACATAACATAATGTTATTGATCATAACAATGTCTTTAAGTTTTTTGCTAAGGCGGGATGGAAGTGGACGCGAGAAAAAGCGAGTGTTTTTCCAGTTTTAATAGTAAAACATAATTTTAGCCAAAATAAATAAACTATTACTCCATTACATAATAATTCCATTTTCTTCAGATGTTGACATCAAAGTTTTTGAATATCTGCCAAGGGTGTCCTGAAATTTTATAACTTTGCCTCTTCATTTAAAAAGTTTCTCATCTAATGTCGCTATGCTCATGGTGGGTATTATTATTATTATTATTATTAGCACCGCGTCTTACTACCCGTTCGGGCTATACGCACTTACGCTAATGTGTAATGGTAGGGTGATTGTGAGATGAAATGAAGGACCTACAGTTTAACGTGGAATCCGAACCACGGTGGAGGCCTGGCTTTCCTCACATTCACAATATGTCTTGTCAGAGGTGAAGGAAGGGTTTGGTAATCAGATAAATCTTTGCCGGGACCGAGGATCGAACCCCGGCCGCCAGCATAGAAGTCTGACACCTTACCCTTTGACCGCCAGGTCACCCTCTGGTAGGTATTAAGGAACAGCTGTTGATATTACCGTCTGAATAAATTTAAACTCTATGTTTGTGGTAAAGAAATATTTGATTTATTTTAGCCAAAATAAGTTTTGTAATAAAAACTGTCTTTTCTCGCGGCCCCCTCTATCTCAACTTAAAATTTACTTTTTGTTTTATCATTATCTCAATACTATATTGTTTATCAAGAGGAGAATTTTTTAAATAACTAGAAATGTGTAATTTATTTTATTTATCGCGTACGCCCATCTATAATCATACGAATGCGGTGAATGAATCTCTACCAACTTGATAATTGTAATGTATTATTTATATAGGCCTATAGTGTTTACATGTTTTATATCACAAAACTCAATCTATACGCAAACTTTTATGGTTAGTTGTATGATCTAGGCAATCAAAATTTTAGCTTAACTTAATCATTCTTACTTATTTCTGTTTCAAATAAAGTACCATTTAAACTACGCCAATGATTTTGTTATAAGCCAAGCTGTCTTGTTTCACCTCTGACAAGACATCTTGTGAATGTGGGGAATGCCAGGCCTCCACCGTGGTTCGGATTCCACGTTAAACTGTAGGTCCTCCATTTCATCTCACAATCACCCTACCATTACACATTAGCGTAAGTGCGTATAACCC
>CABFOW010001051.1:144970-158741 GCA_902141385.1 Timema californicum
GGCTAGCAGACACATCTGACGGCCAATTATGATGGAAATACTTAATATTTGGAGTTTGAATTTAAAATAATATGGAAAATGTAAGGCTTAGTATGGTAACCAGGGTTTTAGAAAAAGGGCGTTCAATTATTTGTATTAAAACATTTATTTTTTCTATTAATTAATAACTAATAAACATTTTAGGCCCATGCACCTTACATATTACTTTTATTGTGAACGAGCCTTTTTATTTGATGTTTTTTGTATTAAAATTATAAATTTGTTAATCAAAATTGTGTTGTTTTTTCCTTATAATCCCTCTTTTTATTATTACAATTATTAGATAAAACAATTTTTTTATAAATTAGCAATATTTTTATTGGAATTATTATTAAAATTATTTTAAATAAAAATCTTGATTAGTTAAAATTATTAAATATATATTTGAAGGAGCTCTAAGAAAACCAATCGCCCCCCTCGACTACAGGGGCTGGATGGTATTTCTGGTTCGAGAGAATTTGTATTATTTTCTCGCATACTCGTTCGTACGCTAATAGTTTTATAGCGTTAAATAAGTAACAATAAGTTCTTAATTTAAAATTTTAAAGGATTCAAGATTGAACACAGCTTATTACCTGTGACGGGGAAGGTTCTGGAGTTAGAATTTCGGCTGGATGCACCGAGGCAAATTTTCCGCGAGTGATATTTCTCGCGGGTTTTCCCATCCTCTTTCCACGCGAATTCAGGTGCACCTCATAAAACTACCTCCCACATATTTATATTAAATTGTCAGTATATCTTGTGTATATCTTAAATATATTGGATTGACATGAAATCCCCCCTGACCAGATTGAGCGCGTCAGATTACTCGCCAATCCAAATAACGAATCTTGTTGAACCAGCGTCTGATCGTTTCCACTCTCTTTCTCTCTATTTCTCTCCTGATCTTGATTGAGACTCCACGTTGTCGAAACAGAGCTGGCAATATAGAACTCTCTATTGGCACACATCCATTCTAACGACCGGCTCTTATTGCTGTGACGTCAGTTCAAACTTGCAATATCACACACAATTCAAGATGAAGTCGACCCACTAGTACTTTCAGACCTGACACCAAAACAACACATTTTAGAATTAATTAATAACAAGTCTTATTGAATAGAACTATATCAGGTAAAAACAAATTTAAATTCAAATTCTGGGGAGTTTGAAAATATATTTAAATACCTACGGAAGTAGATAGCTAATTTATCTAATGGAGGTCTGATAGAAAATGTTACTATAGCAGACCCCTCAACGCTTTCACTTGCTACGCCCCTGTAAAATACCGGTATTTAATTCTTTTAAAAAAAAATCAAACGTTTTACATAAGTTATGATTAATTATAGTATAATATAACCGCACACTTCTAGTGAACGCCAAAGCGTGGTTTTAAGGCACATATACACAAGAGTTATTACTTATTAGCAAACTCCAAAGCCTTTCTCGTCGTTTATGATAAAGATAGATCAACCTCGCCGGGATTCAAACCAAAACTCTCTCAGAGAGAAGGCCAACGTTTTAAGTCATAATCCTTAGTGATATTACCCACCATTTTGGTAGGAATAACTGTTTAAGGTAAGTACCTAAGCTATTAAAACAATTTTAATATATTCATATATCGAGTAATACGAGTATTATCTTCAGCTGTCCCTTTTTATAGATATTATCAATACCTATGAAGTAACAATATTAATATTGTGGAATATTATCGATGTTGACTGTAAAAAATATGTTTGTATTTTCTAAACTGTTTGTCCAACCAAAATCAGGCTATACATATTGTCGGTTCATAAAATATTATTTCAAATATTACATTTTATATTTGTACATAACAATGAACAAAATTTAACCTAGTTGTATTTTTTAAATTCGACATCAAAAGTTTGACTTGTGTGTGTAACACGACGAGCTAGGCTAGTCTTTCAGGCACGCCGTTTATAGCTCTACTCCGCTGAGCTACGGACTACCGTTCAACATTTTCTTACGTGTTCACTTATATTTAGTTTAATTATGATGTGTTACAATCTACGACTAATTTACTGCAATTAATTAAGTGATTGCTGTGAAGAGTGAAACAGAACTAAGAGGTTGTGAGACATATACAAAGAGAAAATGATGAATGCAAAGAAAGTAGTAAAGGAGACTAAAGAGCAAATGAGATTAAAAGAAGAAGGAATAATGCAGAATGATTTTGAAGGAAATAATAATCAGTTCTGGAAGTGGATAAAGAGAACGAAACAATGAGTGCAATGAAAGAACTATGGCATTCAGAATGAATGTGGTGAGATGATCTGGGATGAAAGCATTGTAAGAGAGTGATGGAGGGAGTATTTTGAGCAATCAAATAGCGAAAACGCAGATAAAGTAGCAGAAAATAGGTAAAATGTTATGGTCAGTGAAAGAATAAATGATAATGAGGTGTTAAACGCTATGAAAGTGTTAAATAATGGCAAAGCTGCGGGTGCATATGGGATCATAAGTGAAATGCTTAAGTTTGGGGGAATGGTACTACTTGCCAGATTGTGTGTCCTGTGGTTTCGAATGTTACTAACGTCTGGAAGAATGTACAAAGGACGTAAGAGTGAATCTAATAAATAAAGGGCATTAAGTTTGTTGAGTATTGTAGGCAAATTTTTTAAGATTTTAATTGAGAGGGTGCGTGAAAAATCCGTGGACAAGATTTTGGGTGTTCAATATGGTTTCACGCCAGGTCGAGGTTACATTGGCCAGATATTTGCATGGCAAAAAGTGATTGAATGATGCATGTCAGTAAGGAAGAAAGTTTATTGTGCATTCGTTGATCTGGAGAATATGTGAATAGAGTATGCTTTGGAATGTTCTTAAAGAGTATGGTATGGATGCATGATAATTAAATTCAATTATGGAGGTATATGAAGGAGGTAAACCGTGCCTTAGGGTAGATTGACTTTGAGCTAATGGTATGATATTGTAAAGGGTGCTGGACAATGTTGTGTTATGTCACCATGATGGTTTAATATATACATGGATAAGTGTGTGAGGGATGCTTGTGAGCACTTGGTTGGTGTGCAAATGGACAATTTGAATGTGAGAGTGCTCTTATATGCAGATGCTGCTGTATCAATGGCTGAGAATTAAAGAGACTTACAGAATGCATTAAATAGTTTGAATGTGGCGACAGACTGAATGGGTCTTCGTATAAATGTCTCCAAAATTAAGGTGATAGTTTTTGATAAGGACGGATCAGGGAATGCTTGTCTACTTAGTGTAAATGGAAAACTTTTAGAATAAGTGAATTATTTTGTGTATCTGGGCAGAATTTTCTGTAAAAATAGTAAGATGGATGGTGAAATCGACAAACGGGTGAATGCATCTCGGAGAGTAGTTAGGTATATGTGGAATATTGCCAAGAATGAAGTAGTATCGAAAGAGGTAAGGATGGCTGTATATAAAATATGTTGACGCTAACATTGTTTTATAGATGTGAAGTGTGTGTTTGTCAGGAGAAACACAAGAGTAAGATGAATAATATTGAAATGAGATATCGAATTAATAAATGTATGGGGGGAAACTCAGTAAAAGAGTCAATAATGAATGGGTGCTGAAAGATTGTGGTTTTAACGCGAATTTAATGGGCAATGTGAAAGAAGTGTGTTGCGTTGGTTTGGGCATGTTGAGAGACTGAGTATGGTTCGAGTGACGAAGCAAATAGATTAAGGTAGTGTGTGGATCAAAAGGAAGGTGAAGGCCATGTAAGACGTGGCTAAATGTTGTAGACGAATGTGTGAAAAAAGATCATCATTAAGAATTTTAAGAATAAAAGATCATGTATGACCCGGTGTATGAATGTTATTGAAGTGAAGGTAGTATGCAAGGAAGGGGAAATGTGGAAAAAGTTAGTGAGGATGGATTAAGTACGAAGTTGGTGGGTTTTTTTTTTAGCTATATGCACAGTACCCCCTAAGGGAACGGCATAATTAAGTGTTGTGTATGTATGTAATGTATATGTTTAACCAGAACATGTACCAAAATGTGCTGAAAGAATATATACTGTATATTATCAATACCTTTAAATATATATATATATATATATATATATATACGATACGTTAGAAGCATCACGCTGTATGGAGCAGAAACTTAAACTTTTAGAAAAATGGAAAATAAATACTTAGAGAGCTTTGAAATGTGGTGCTGGATATTGGAAAAGACTTGAGAATTTAAGGTGGACAGACACGATGGCAAATGAAGTGCTAAGAAGAGTGGGTGAGAAGAGAACCATTTTGGATGTGATTCTTCAGTTCAAAGCAAACTGGATCGGACATATCCTTAGGAGGAACTGATTGTCTTCTGCACGACGTCATAGGAGGAAAGGTTGAGGAAAAGAGGGAACTTAGGAAGGAGGATTCAAATATTGGGTGACTTGAAGAAAAGAAGGACATTTTGGTAGCTGAAGGAGAAGTTAGGGGGCCGGACGCATTATCTGTCTAAATTCACAGACAAAAGGAATGTACTTGTTGTAAGACAGAACGCACAATAATAATATTATTAATAATAAATATCAATACCTATGAAATAATATTAACAATTGAGTAAAAGATTATTACTGGTCCCAGAAAAATATTTTGGTTCTTTCTTTGAGTTTCTTCCAAACAAATTACTTCTATAGATTATGTTCTAAGAATAATGTTGTATGTTTACAAGAGCTGAATATTTAACATCGACCACTTCGAAGACAAATTTTATTTAAGATTTGACAGAATTACGATATTTGTTTCAAGTGAAAACACATTGATTATTCATTGGCTTTGATTGATTAATTGTCTTAATTAAAACTTTTAACAATACGATTATTAATTTTTATTATTTTTATTCGAGGTATTTAAAGCAAACTTTATAAATTGACTGATTATATCAGCCACGACTTATAAACTAATTTATATACTATATATATATATATATTTGCTGAGCTTAGGGAGTTGACCAACCCCCTCTGAAAGGTTCTTATTGATATTCCACCCATGTCACGATGTGAAATTTATAAGTGAATCGGAATCACTATAAGGTAAGTTCTATATGCCAATAACCCCATCTTTTTTAGAGTATTCGAATTTCTTTTAGCAATAGTACACTAAAAACTTAGAAATGATGTGCAGTACACATTTTAAAACAATTCAAATACTCTTAATTTGTTTGGAATATTAAAATGTTATTTTTCTGTGAGCTATACATCTTCGTGAAACCTGAACAGGTAGTAAGACGCAGTTATAACAAAAAAATTATTTCCCATCTTTTCTATAAGCTAATGTTCGTGCAATTGCTTACAATTCACTTTTATCTTCCAATAGATTGATACAGCTGTACTCATTTTGTGGGATAAGCAACTAATAAATACTTTTTATTTGTAGCTTAACCTCTTTTTAATTCTAAACACGTAAAAAAACTAACACCATAAAATGTTTAGCAACCTTTTGCATATACGTTCACCAAAAAGCGCAGAAAAAAATTCCAAACTATGTTTCAAATCTTTATATGAAGAATCCAACTGAATTATTTTATTTCGTTCAAATTAATTATTTTAAATATTTTTTAATAAGAGTGTTATATTTTATGGGTGTGTCAAAAGTCCCACGAATGACGTATTGCCCCCTCCTCCCCTAAACTAATGAAGAACATGAGTGGGAGGAGAGGGAAGGAAGATGTTTTTTTTATTGGACTTTCAATATAATATGTGGGCTATTGTTTGTAGAAGGTTGATGAAACAGTGGCAGAATTTCACTCTTGAGTGGCATTTTATTAGAAAAGTGTGTATCAATTAAGTTTTGTTCAATCAATGTGTGTGTGAGAGCAATACGTCAGCCTGTCGAACGTAAACATAGCGAGCAGTGTGGGTTATGATTGGCTGACAGGAGTTGCCGCACATCTGTCAGAGGACGTGATTGGCTGGTGGAGAATACGTCTGTGTAAACTGACGGAATTGTTGAGTTCGTATAAAACGCCGACTATTGTCCTGCACCATGTCACTTCTTCCTTTTTGTGAGTTACATCGCCAGTATTGTCTCAAACTGTAAGTAGAGAGGTCACGCAGCATATACTAGATTTAGTGAACTTTGGTTTTAAGCTCTTCTTATATTTTAATAAGTACAACCGTTTTATTTCCACAGTTTTCAAAATAAAAAAATTTGATAGTACAATAATCTATAGTGTAGAATTTTTAAAATAAAAATATACTGGTACAATAATTTTGTTTGGCCAATTTTTTAAATTAAAATGTACGGGTACAACCAATTAGTTTTCATAATTGACCAAATATAAATGTGTCGGTACAATCACCTAGATTGCACAATTTTAAAACTGAGAAAATGTACTGGTGTAATTTGTTTGGTTCATGATTAGTTATCAAAATCTCATGCACAATTTCAAAATCAAGGTGATCCCACATCTTATAAATTAAATTGTGTTAAAGCTTGGCGCGAAAAAAATATTTAAAATCTATCAGCATGACTAATAATAAATATAATCTAATAAATTAATCAAAATCATTTGAATAAAAAATTAAAACAAGAATAATTATTAGTGATCGAGAGCAAGAGAAAATTTAATTAAATCGTTAAGCTAAATTACCATATAATGTTAAGAGAAAAATAAAAGTAAGTTAAAGGTCTACGAGGTTTAATTAATAATAAATAGCACAAAACTACTTTTTTTTAGTTAAAAACCTAAGAAAACCCGACAAAGATGAAAATATTTGAAATATTTTTATATGTTCACACTAATTACATCAAACGTGTTTATTTTAATTTTCAGTGTTTTTAAAATTGGGTGAGCCCCCCTTTTTTTCGATTCCTACAAGAATTGTCCATTTGTTCAAAAGGTCTTCAATTAATTTTAATGTTAGGATTTTATTTTACTTTTACCCTCGTCTCGCCCGGGTTGAACTCATTTAATATCGCTAGTAGGGTAGGGATGAGGACGCTAAAATTTATAGGAAACGTAACAGTATTTGCGCGTAGGAAAATACACACTCAATACAACCGACTTATATTCGAACCTCGAACTCCCCGTTCACTGTTATACAAGACTAAATGATCTTGAAGTTTAGTCCGCGTGCCTCTCGGTTTTAGTTATTAGAAATGATAATAGATACACCTTTATTTTATCACCGTGTTTTACCTACTAAGTGCTCAGGTTATACGCATATATGATAATTATTATAATGGGGTAAGGATCCGGAAGGAAGCATTTTAGAGGTAATTTACCCTCATTTGCATGGGGTAGAGTGGGAAACAATTTAGTAAAAAAAACCTCAGTAGACCCGACTGGGACTCAAACCCATATCTCCCCGTCATTGGCAGGCCAGTTTAACGCCTTAGATCATTTACCAATAAGGACTGTACATTTTAGTAACAGTTTTGGTTGATGAGCTTACTTCCCAGTCAGTTTTCAAATGAATTAATTCGACCCGATTCGTCGGTCACATGGTCTAACGCGCTACTCTCCTGTTGAACTAAATTGCCGTGGACGGGGAGATCGGGGCTCAATCCCGGTCGGGTGCACAGAGGTTTTATTCCTAAATGGCTTTCCACTCTTCTTCCACGCAGATGTGGGTGTACTTCCTTTCAATTAAAGCTGACTAATCCCTAAACCATTAGTGTACTTAGTACATAGGCGTATGAGCCGAACGGGGAGTAAGACGCGGCGCTAAAATAATTTATTTGAAATGTTGAGAAGTTAAGATTGCATAGGCTTGTTACATAAATCAGCGTTTTTCAAACTGTGCTCCGCGGAGCTATTGGTCTCTGCCATGGTTATCCGCTCATAGTTCCATGAGGCAGTTTTATAATATTATTTGTTTGTTTTTCACAATTTAAAATAGCATCAGAAACTAGGCTATCCAATTATTATTATTTTTCAAATCTAAACCAAGGACTTTTGCCAAAGGCGCAGCCAGGTCATGTGGTGTTTTCCGTTTCTTTAATAACTGTAGAACTTAACAGTAATTATTGAATGCTCATAATATTAGTGCGAATAATTTTTTGAGGATTTCTGTACTTTTATGTACTTTTTCCGGTGCAAGGACTCCTTCAATATAAAATGTTTGGGAGTCCTTGAATAAATAATACTGGGGGCGTGGCTCATTGGTTGTTGCAAGACATGGCGAGCCGTACCAGAAAACTGTTCCCTCCCATTCGATATCAACATTGATCTTTAAATCTAATAAACATACATTTGTAATTAAATCATTTTGTGTGTGGTTGATACGATGGATAGGGAGAAGGAGTCAACATTTTATTAGTACACTCCCGTCAAGAATTGCTTGGCTTGTAAACAACCCACGAATCACGCCTGATAATGTCTAAGGCCACAGCTTGAGGGAAATGAATTTTAAGTAAATGCACCAAATTTCCGCTGCAGTATGGATGATAGCAACAGTGGTTGTGTACTTTTAAATATATATTATTAAAGCAACAGTGGTCGTATACTTATTAAGATATTAAAGCAACAGTTCTTGTATACTTATTAAGATATTCTATTAAAGCAACAGTAAGTGTTTACTTATTAAGATATTTTATTAAAGCAGCAGTGGTTGTGTACTTATTAAGATATATTATTATAGCAACACTGGTTGTATACTTATTAAAATATCTTATTAAAGTAACAGTGGTTGTGTACTTATTAAGATATATTATTATAGCAACACTGGTTGTATACTTATTAAAATATCTTATTAAAGTAACAGTGGTTGTGTACTTATTAAGATATATTATTAAAGCAACAATGGTTGTATACTTATTAAGATATCTTATTATAGCAACAGTGGTCGTATACTTATTAAGATATTAAAGCAACAGTTCTTGTATACTTATTAAGATATTCTATTAAAGCAACAGTAAGTGTTTACTTATTAAGATATTTTATTAAAGCAGCAGTGGTTGTGTACTTATTAAGATATATTATTATAGCAACACTGGTTGTATACTTATTAAAATATCTTATTAAAGTAACAGTGGTTGTGTACTTATTAAGATATATTATTATAGCAACACTGGTTGTATACTTATTAAAATATCTTATTAAAGTAACAGTGGTTGTGTACTTATTAAGATATCTTATTAAAGCAACACTGGTTGTATACTTATTAAGATATCTTATTAAAGCAACACTGGTTGTATACTTATTAAGATATCTTATTAAAGCAACACTGGTTGTGTACTTATTAAGATATCTTATTAAAGCAACACTGGTTGTGTACTTATTAAGATATCTTATTAAAGCAACACTGGTTGTATACTTATTAAGATATCTTATTAAAGCAACACTGGTTGTATACTTATTAAGATATCTTATTAAAGCAACACTGGTTGTGTACTTATTAAGATATCTTATTAAAGCAACACTGGTTGTGTACTTATTAAGATATCTTATTAAAGCAACACTGGTTGTATACTTATTAAGATATCTTATTAAAGCAACACTGGTTGTATACTTATTAAGATATCTTATTAAAGCAACACTGGTTGTGTACTTATTAAGATATCTTATTAAAGCAACACTGGTTGTGTACTTATTAAGATATCTTATTAAAGCAACACTGGTTGTATACTTATTAAGATATCTTATTAAAGCAACAATGGTTGTGTACTTATTAAGATATCTTATTAAAGCAACACTGGTTGTATACTTATTAAGATATCTAATTAAAGCAACACTGGTTGTATACTTATTAAGATATATTATTAAAGCAACACTGGTTGTGTACTTATTAAGATATCTTATTAAAGCAACAGCGGTTGTGTACTTATTAAGATATCTTATTAAAGCAACACTGTTTGTATACTTATTAAGATATCTTATTAAAGCAACACTGGTTGTATACTTATTAAGATATCTTATTAAAGCAACACTGGTTGTATACTTACTAAGATATCTTATTAAAGCAACAGTGGTCGTATACTTATTAAGATATATTATTAAAGCAACAGTGGCTATACTTATTAAGATATCTTATTAAAGCAACAATGGTTGTGTACTTATTAATATATATTATTAAAGCAACAGTGGCTATACTTACTAAGATATCTTATTAAAGCAACAGTGGTCGTATACTTATTAAGATATATTATTAAAGCAACAGTGGCTATACTTATTAAGATATCTTATTAAAGCAACAATGGTTGTGTACTTATTAATATATATTATTAAAGCAACAGTGGCTATACTTACTAAGATATCTTATTAAAGCAACAGTGGTCGTATACTTATTAAGATATATTATTAAAGCAACAGTGGCTATACTTATTAAGATATCTTATTAAAGCAACAATGGTTGTGTACTTATTAATATATATTATTAAAGCAACAGTGGCTATACTTACTAAGATATCTTATTAAAGCAACAGTGGTCGTATACTTATTAAGATATATTATTAAAGCAACAGTGGCTATACTTATTAAGATATCTTATTAAAGCAACAATGGTTGTGTACTTATTAAGATATATTATTAAAGCAACACTGGTTGTGTACTTATTAAGATATCTTATTAAAGCAACAGCGGTTGTGTACTTATTAAGATATATTATTAAAGCAACAGTGGCTATACTTATTAAAATACCTTATTAAAGCAACACTGTTTGTATACTTATTAAGATATCTTATTAAATCAACAGTGGTCGTATACTTATTAAGATATATTATTAAAGCAACAGCGGTTGTGTACTTATTAAGATATCTTATTAAAGCAACACTGGTTGTATACTTACTAAGATATCTTATTATATTATTATTATTATTATTAGCGCCGCGTCTTACTACCCGTTCGGGTTATACGCACTTACGCTAATGTGTAATGGTAGGGTGATTGTGAGATGAAATGGAGGACCTACAATTTAACGTGTAATCCGAACCACGGTGGAGGCCTAGCATTCCTCACATTCACAAGATGTCTTGTCAGAGGTGAAGGAAGGGTTTGGCAATCAGATAAATCTGTGCCGGGACCGAGATCTTATTAAAGCAACAATGGTTGTATCCTAAATCATTTGGCTTAAATTACTATCTAACGCTCAATATACTTGAGTTGTTGGAACTACTTATGCCTTGTTGAATCACACTGATTTCAAGATCCTGGTAAAGGCACAAACACTATTTGTCCCTCTAATTAAATACCATTGTCAATTATTAAAATATCCTTTATAAAGCAGTTGCTTAATCTCGAACTGGTGGTGATAAGTATATTTAAAAAAAACATGAAATGTTGGCTTTAATGCTATTTTCATACAGAAATACTGGCAAGAGTTTTAGAACCAAAGTTTTATCTGTTTACATTTAATTACGCAGCGTGAAGTGTTGACCCTTATCTGTCTCCATATTTTCACGCACCTCAAGATAAAACTTCACGATACCACAACAACATTTGTTCACCAGGGTTGACTGAACACTGAACACTGAACACTGAACACACTAATTGTTTAGTTTGATTCTGGATTACTACAATTATGTTCAAGATTATTGTAATCATTATCATATTAAGTTGAAAGATATGATAGGATTATCTTTCGTAGCCGGTTCGCCCTAATTTGGCTATTTATTACATTTAAAAATATAAATATAAGTTAAGACTTAGATATTATTATTTTGAAATTATGAAGACATGAGTTTATTTTTTATTAAAAATATTTACTGATGATAAGCTTTCATATTATAAAGACACTAAATATTATTTAAACAGTTGAAAAACATTTTCATAAAACAAAGTTTTCATAACATTTAAAATATTACTTTGGCTCAATAACTAGATATTTCCTTGAGTCCAAATTGTCCAATAATAATTTATATATTATGATTAAAATTTTAATACAATAGTCATTCAATACAAAAGTGACAAAATGAAAAAGTGTAAAACTTATTAGAATAACAAGTTAAAACGAAGTTAACACCATCAGTAGAAAGTTTTGTTTACAATGTGTATGGATTGAAAGTTAATTATATTTATGAAAAGGTATATTCATGTCTAAGTATTATCTGCATTAACGTTCCATTACTCCTTTGAGCATTCCAGATTCGGTGGAGAAACATGGAGGCTTAATTGTCCGACATGTTTCAGTACTCATACACGTACCATATTTATGGAAAATCGTCGTAGATTGAGACACGAGGTGTTAACATCTTCTAGTCGTGCAAACACCCCGTGTTTCAACCTACGACAATGTGTAGAGTTGATTTATATATTCCATTGAAAAACACTGACTAAATGCTAATAATTATAATATCAAACAAGTGTGAGATATTCAAATGTCATACTAATAATAATTAATGAGTAGATATTTTTGCTACACTAAAATAAATGAATAAAACTATTTGTCCATGAAATATTTAGAGGAAATATTAGCCACTATGAATTATGTTTGAAAAAAAAAAATTGTTAAAGGTATTTTTTGAAATTTTAAGTTTATAATTTCAAGCATATTTATTTTCATGTATATCAAGGGCATTAACCTCTGAATTTTAGCTATGAATGAGCTAGCACGTTATTTTCAATATTATTAAAGTATTATACACCATTCTATCTCATAGCCTTTCATCCTTTAGGAATTGGATTACTTACTAATATTTTTTTTAATTAATTTTTTCCAATAAGTTATAATAATTATTCATTTCAGCTTGTTTATTTATTTGAGGTATTTAACTTTCCGTACCCAGTGATTATGTCAGCATACGACTTATAGACTAACTTAAACTAAGAATGGACACAGCATCCAGCCCCGGCCATTAATTCATCACTGTGAGGTGGGTAACCCACATTTCACCAATTATAGATTTTTTTTGACCATGCCAGAAATTGATCTCGGGACCCTTAGTTCAGTAGACAAACACGTTACCGACTCAGCTAATGTGTCGGATTCTTTTTGATTTTAATATGCCGTATTATTATTAGCACCGCGTCTTACTACCCGTTCGGGTTATACGCACATACGCTCATGTGTAATGGTAGGGTGATTGTTAGGTTAAATTGAGGACCTACAGTTTAACGTGGAATCCGAACCACGGTGTAGGCCTGGCATTCCTCACATTCACAAGATGTCTTGTCAGAGGTGAAGGAAAGGTTTGGTAATCAGATAAATCTGTGCCGGGACCGAGGATTGAACCCCGGCCGCCAGCACAGAAGTCTGACACCTTACCCCTAGACAACATATAACGTATTCTTTTCTTGTATTTTTAGGTGGAATAATAGTTTTATTTATATATACAAGAAGAGTAGCATCTAATGTAATGTTTTCTTTATCTATATCAATTATTCCCATTTTTTAAAAACATTTTCTTTCTGTATGTTACCAGTAATAATGGAATCTCTGTTCTGTTTATAAACATAATCATTTTTAGTTTTACTACTTTGTAAGTACTACTTTATAAGTTGATAGTTAACGCAATTTCATTAGTTTTTCTAAGTTACCCCTGCAATGAAACTGTTGTTTATCTCGACACCTACAGTGATAGTATTGTTGTCCAGGCGACTCCAGTAAGATGCAGTTCGGTCGGGAAGTGTCCTTAATGGTGGCTGCGATGCTGGTTGCTATGGCAACAACAACTCCAGTTGAGACCACCCAAGACCTGGTCGACAGGTAACGCATGTCACAATACTACCAATACAATCTTTCCGTTGTGGCGGATGGTGAAAGCAATAGGCGATTTAAAATAATTGTTGTTGCAAACTTGATTTGTTGTTACGTACGCCACCTGTCTGAAGAGAAACCCCCCCTCCCCCTCCCCCCCCC
>CABFOW010001051.1:163767-176635 GCA_902141385.1 Timema californicum
TATAATTCCAGTGGATACAATTCCGATTTTTCACAAAAGCTGTTTTTTACAAAACTATCGGAATGGATACCATTCCGAGTGGATACAATTCCAGTTTTAGTGGATATTATTCCAATGGATAAAATTCTGATTTTTCACAAAAGCAGTTTTTTACAAAACTATCGGAATGGATACCATTCCGAGTGGATACAATTCCAGTTTTAGTGGATATAATTCCAGTGGATACAATTCCAATTTTTCACAAAAGCAGTTTTTTACAAAACTATCGGAATGGATACCATTCCGAATGGATACAATTCACTCCCCTCGTAAATCACATTACTTATATTTTATATATTCGATCCTTCAAAATGTAAAGCACTATTTACATGCCACGCTATGTAGACAGTGGCTCGAATAGAACCTAATAATTGTGACATATACTGGTATTTTTTCATTGTGCATACATATGTATATAACTTCATGACGTCGTATATGTTTTTTGTGAATGAACGTATGTGTATGAGGGTATTAAATTCATTTAGAAATACGTTAAATGTGGAATCTGATCTATTATGAAGCTTTATTACTAGTCCAAACTATCCCTACTTTCATCCTCACTGCATAATTGCAGACACTGAGAAAGTTTTGATCAAGTGGTGACAAATATTAAAATAATTTCAATGTCAGTTCCAGTTTTAATCAATTTTCTTTGCTATGGTTTTGTGCCAGTGTGTTAGATATTAGTGACTTGACCTAGCTAACAAAATTTAATATGACGAGTAGGGTGAATTCTAAACAAATACATAAATACTTTCCTGATGAGGATGGGAAATCACATTGTAGATGAACTAGTGTCCTTAGTTCCCTCAAATTATTATCGAATCCAGGTCTCCCAGGTCAAAGGCAAGAATACTCTTATGGCCTAAATGTATGGTGTTTTCCATTAATAAGGGCCGATTTAAACATAAAATATGGGTGTTTATAAGTCTTTTATTCAATCATTACTCGTGACTATAGTTACAAAGAAGGGCAAGATGTTTGTATAATACAACTGCCCATTTTTCTATCAGATATATATTATTATTTTGTAAAATAAGATGTATATATATATATATATATATATATATATNAAGATATATATATATATATATATATATATATATATACATCTTATTTTACAAAATAATAATAATAATAAAGATTAATGTGAAGGTGTTTTTGTAATATCAAAATAAATAGTATTTTAAAAAAGTGTAACTCTTTTTTCATGAAGGATTTTCAGGAAACTTTAGCCTTCACGAGGAATATTTTTTTCTTTTTAAAATAATTATATATTTATGCTATATTTTGACATTTTAAGGGAATATTTCATGCATATTTCACGTTTATTAAGGGCCTATGCCATTCAAACCTAGTTTTTATTATTATTATTATTTAGCACCGCGTCTTACTACCCGTTTGGGTTATACGGTTTAGGTACTAATTACGCTAATGGATTAGGAATTAGGAAGGTTGAATTAGATTAAGTGAACCCGCATTTGCGTGGAGGGAGAGTGGAAAATCATTTATGACAACCCCTCACCCCCAGTTCACCCGACCGAGATTCGAACCTCGATCTCCCCGTCCTCAGCAGTCGAGCTTAACACGACTAGCACGTTAGCCGACTACGCCACCAAGGCGGGTCTCAAACCTAGTTATTTAATGTACAGATCATCCTTCTCAATACTTTGTACCATATTTTTATCTGTAATATACTGTGTTGTTTTGTATTTGTATTGTATTGTGTTGTATTGTATTGTATTGTATTGTATTGTATTGTACTGTGTTGTACTGTCCTTCGTTGATCCTGTGGCAGTCACATGAGGAACTTGCAGCAGAACAGAAGAATCGTCCAGATGCTGAGAGATCTGCTTGTTCAACTGGACGGAGACATGGAGACAGTTCAGTAAGTAAATTATATACTATATTTTACCCACTTTATGTCTACCCCAACTCCCCGAAAAATTGACTTTGATTAGATTCCAGCCCAACCTCAGCCATGGTCCAGATCACACTGCACTTCAGAAAATAGCCGATAAGTTTTGGTTCAACTCTCGGTGGGGTAGAAACTTTAGACTTCATATGGTGCGAAATCATACTGCATTTTTACTTTTCTCAGTTAACTAGATACGAACAAATATCCCAGGTGCTAGTAATATAACTCTACCTACACTGAACGTACATTGAAACAAAAAATTCACTGAAATAATAAATTCAATTCTGGTTTACCTCATTTCCCATCTTTTAACCACGTGACTATTCAGATCCACCCGACGTAAAATCTACAGTCTTAAAGGCGAACCTTCAACTAGGAATGTGGTATGGAAAGAAAAGTATCGATACTGTACTCATTTAAAGTATCGGAAGAAAAGTATCGATAGAAGTAAGTATCGGTATCGAAATTTTAATCTGGAAAAATATTTTTTTATCATAATTTCAACTTTTGCATATTATTATTAATAATAATAATAATATGTTCATATTAATTTTTATTTAAATAGTGAAAAGTATAATGATTTAACCATATTATATTCAACATCTATCTAAATATCTAACGCGTCTATGCTATGTGTTGGAACTTGGAAGGTTTGATAGATAGTATTGTATAACGAATATTATAAAAGGTTTTACCATACCATCTTTAAAAATGTATATAAAAATGTAACTGATGGAAAGTTATTTAATAGCTAAATATGATAAATAATATATTTTTTCAATATAATTTGTTTCTTTCTTTAACCATAGTAAACATTTAATCCAAGCATTAGTGAAGATAGCAAAAAAGTTGTTTCTTTCGATACCAACCCGATACCGGTTTGTGAATACTAATATCAGTAAAAGTATTGAATTAAAAAATACTAGTATCGAAAGGAAAATATCGATATTAGTAAAGTATCGATACTTTCTTCACATCCCTACCTTCAACAGTTGAAATACTAATATCTTATAAAAAGAAAATCATCTTTGCCATCTTACCTTCTTGGGGCGTGCGTAAGTCACGTGATTGTTTGGTTCACCAACGTAGCCTTCTTCGGGGTTCAATAACGGTTCCACTAGGAGAAAGATATGAAGGCACGTCAATAGGTACAGAAGTGGTAAGATTATTCCGGTCTCGTGATCTTCCTTTCTTTGTGGGAAAGAGGGGGTGTGGGGGCGAGGATATCGATTGACTCGTTTAGGAAAAGGAGGACCAGTTTTACTAGAGGAAGGGAAGGTATCTCAACGGATAGATGAAAGAGACGTAGTCACATAAAAATGGATGTTTGTAAAGTAAAGAATAACATAATTAATCTATTATAACCTTTTCTGTGTCTAAATTTACCCAAATGTTTCGAACGAAGTTGTACTGTATCTTACCTTTTGTTTATTCTGAAAGGTAACTTGCCTTGATTGATTACTCAAAGGGGTAAGGGACTATCTTATAAGCCACACCATAGTAGAACTAAGAAAGGTAAGACTAAACGAAGGATATGTACACATACTCCCTTAAGCTATCATTTTGTAATGATGCTAGCTACATTTTTATAATAGCTAAGTGATTCACTGAACTTTTTATTTAGCACCGCGTCTCGTTTGATTAAATTAAAAAAATATATTTTTAGTAAAATGTATAGCCATGAACGGTGAAAAAATCTAGTTTTGTGTTCACAGGAAAAGAACGTGTTACATTAACGCTGGTTTATCTCATGGGTGCGATTACAAAGACGTTGTTGGTGCTATCGATGAGGCCAAGTACTGGGGATCGGTCAACTCCCCAGGAAAGAGAAGGCGCAGGGGTGCTAAGGTACTCTCACCTCCGAACTATCTAGTCACATCTTTTGAATGGTATGTAAATATCTTGTTCTTATGTTTTCATGTACAGTCAACGTGGTTATGCAGCGATAGATGTCAACATGAATTCTAAAAGATGTGCCAACGTCTGGGACGACAGCTGTATCAATGGCGAAGCAAATGGCGCAGGGAAAGATGATAATCACTTCAATTCTGATAACACGCCTGGCAAACGTTGTGCCAACGTCTGGGACGACAGCTGTATCAATGGAGTGGCAAATGGTGCTGGAAAGGACGACCAACTCTAAAGGACGACCAACTCTTCAACTCTGGTAACACACCTGGCAAACGTTGTGCCAACGTCTGGGACGACAGCTGTATCAATGGCGAAGCAAATGGCGCAGGGAAAGATGATAATCACTTCAATTATGATAACACGCCTGGCAAACGTTGTGCCAACGTCTGGGACGACAGCTGCATCAATGGAGTGGCAAATGGTGCTGGAAAGGACGACCAACTCTTCAACTCTGGTAACACACCTGGCAAACGTTGTGCCAACGTCTGGGACGACAGCTGTATCAATGGCGTGGCAAATGGTGCTGGAAAGGACGACCAACTCTTCAACTCTGGTAACACACCTGGCAAACGTTGTGCCAATGTTTGGGATGACAGCTGTGTCAATGGCGTGGCAAATGGTGCTGGAAAGGACGACCAACTCTTCAACTCTGGTAACACACCTGGCAAACGTTGTGCCAATGTTTGGGATGACAGTTGTGTCAATGGCGTGGCAAATGGCGCTGGAAAGGACGACCAACTCTTCAACTCTGGTAACACACCTGGCAAACGTTCCTGCAACAGCATTTGGGATAGAAACTGTATCTATGCAATAAAACCGACTAAAAAATTCTGTCCAGACACAAAAGAGATGCTAAAACTAATATTTCGTTGCAAGGAAACTCGTCAGCCTCTCATCTGCTCTCTGGCGAACAAGTTTTATCGAAGCTGCTTTTAATCGTAAGCGAAAATCTCGTTATTTTTGTGTTGGGGATGGTGTCTTGTGTGATGTTGAGTTTGTCTTTATGATTTGTTGCACAGTCTGGTGTCCTAAACTACAACTGGAAAACTCTTGTATGTGACATTTATAAAAATATTAGATTGATATCTTGGTGGTTGGCTCTTTGTGATTGAATCGCTTTTGTAATCAAGTTCGTCTTGTCTATGATGGTTTTTACTTTATCTTTTGCGTACCTTGAACATATTACTATAGATAAACCAAAATTGTCCTTTATTTAGATTACTTCTGTTAAAAATGACACTGCCTGTCAAAAATGGGCGCTACATAGCTCATTCCATAGATTATGAAAGGATTGGATTGATTAGTATCTGTAATAAAAGATTCTTCAGTTACTGGATAGAGTTTTCTTAGATATGATTTGTTTTTGCTCAATTATAACTTATTTAAATTTTGTAAGTAAAAGAAATAAAGTTATTTAAGTTTTACATGCATAGACTTAGAAAATGTGCTAGTAGCTATGCCGTGCATTAAAGTTATATAATTTTTATTAGCTTGGCAGCCATACCATGGTTGTTTGCCATCTTATACGAAATTAATCATGTTAGCATTCCCAGAGTGGAGGTCTCGCAATAGTTTGGCAATTGTTTATTCGTGATTGCACAGTTTTACTTGTAACATGTCTTAATTAATATACAGTCCAATTTTCATAGGACATGACTTTTAGAAAACACAAAACATATTTTACTGTATTATTAGTCTTTATATATATATATAAACTAATAATACATATATATATATATTATATAAAGACTAATAATATATATATATATATATATATATTATAAAGACTAATAATACACATATATAAAGACTAATAATACAGTAAAATACTTTCAATGTTGAATGCAAAAAAAAGTTTTGTGTTTTCTAAAAGTCATGTCCTATGAAAATTGGACTGTATATTAATTTTTTTAGCACTTATTCTTACTACCCGTTTGGGTTATACGCCTTTGTACTATTTACTCTAATTTGTTGGGGATTAGGAAGGTTTAATTTAGAGGAAGTGTACTGGAACTTGTGTGAAGGGAGAGTGAAAAACCATTTAGGAAAACCACTCTCATTGCACCCGACTGAGATCGAATCCCCAATATCGCCGTCTGCGGTAGTCTAATATATCACGATAGTAGCGCGTTAGACCACGCGGCCACCGAAGCGGGCTGTATATTAAATGTTTAGTCAGAAAAACTTAGGGGAAATGTTTGAATGAGTGACGTTGCATCATTTGTATATTGTATTTTCGTAAATATGGTTTTAACCATTATTATTGATTTGGAGTTTAGAGAAGCATATGTCTCGAATTTTTTCAGACGCGTAGACTAACCGTGACTATCCTGTCAGTGCCCAGCTTGTATGTGAGTTTGTGTATATTATTTTCTAACAATAAAGGCATGGTTGTGATTTACCTTCATTTGAAGCTCACACGAAGTCAAGATATAAACATTTAGTTTTATTATTTATATAATTAATACCATTATTATGAGTTTATAAGTTGATACAATTTGATTAAAATAGCTTAGTCAAAACTATATTCTAGCTATAAAAAATATTAAATATATGTTTCATTTATTAATTTTAGTGTGATGATTCTTAGTTTAACTATAAATTGATTATATTTATAGAGCTAATCAGTATTTAATTTTATTAATCAAATACATTTTGATTTATTACTTAATTTATGAATAATTGGTAAATATTGTGCCAGCTACCGCGGTAGTACAATAAATACAGGTAAATTTTATTATTTTAATTGGGTTAACAGGTTGTTTTATAACGTAAGTTGAGATTTTTGAGTTAAAATATTATAATATGATAATTTATTTATTCATTATTAATAATTAATAATAATGTTTATATTAAAAGTCAAATATAGAAAATTAATGTAGTCTATATATACATACACATGTATAGCTCTACGCATCCATAGTTCACACTAACGATTATAAGGAAACATACATTAAGGTATAAGGTTTATATTAAATATATTAACTAGCATTCATCTGGAAATAGGATTTAAAATCAGGCATGAAAACATTACAAGCCGGAATTGAATCGCAGCCTCTCGGATCAGAGTCAGGAGTCAAAACCATAAGACCAGGCCTATCAGGGAAGTTGGTTTATTGATAGACTCTTGATCACGTGGTCTTGTTCGTGGTCGTGATCATTGACGTTTTGTTCTTAAAACTACCGCTCCGCTGAGAGACTAGCCTTGTTGCAAATTGACTAGTTTTAAAATAAAACATCCTTGCCTTGTTACAGATTGACTAGTTTTAAATATAACCTCCTTGTCTTGTTGCAGATTTACTAGTTTTAAATATAACCTCCTTGTCTTGTTGCAGATTGACTAGTTTTAAAATAACCTCCTTGTCTTGTTGCAGATTTACTAGTTTTAAATATAACCTCCTTGTCTTGTTGTAGATTTACTAGTTTTAAATATAACCTCCTTGTCTTGTTGCAGATTTACTAGTTTTAAATAATCATAACCTCCTTGTCTTGTTGCAGAGTTACTAGTTTTAAATATAATCTCCTTGTCTTGTTGCAGATTTACTAGTTATAAATATAACCTCCTTGTCTTGTTGCAGATTTACTAGTTTTAAATATAATCTCCTTGTCTTGTTGCAGATTTACTAGTTATAAATATAACCATCTTGTATTGTTGCAGCTTGACCAACTTTAATCAAAACCTCCGTGCTCCGTTTCGGCTTGACCAGCTTTGAAAATAACTTATTTTGTCACAAAAGAACACGGACTTCCGAATTTCAAGCATCTGTGCGACAAGCCAATATTTTTTTACACACCATTTATAAACATATTTTATTTGTGAAATTTAATGAAAAATAATTGTATATTTGTGAAATAAACTTACTTCTTATATTAGTGTATATACGTGTTGTTTGACTATGCGGCCAGTCTACTGATTTATATTTCACTATGTTATTCTAAACCAAAGATTTATGAAGTAATGTTAAAAATGTTACTATAAAAATTATATACTGGCATTGCCTTTGGTTTTACAAATAGGTTGGTAGTTGACATTGCCGCATGAAATTTAGTGAAAACGTTAAATACTTTATTATGTATTTGAATGCACCATTATAATTTTAAAAAATACATAGAATTTAAGTTAACAATATGCGGAGTATATTTGAGTTAATAAATATATCCTCAGTGACAACCAAATAATTCGAAGTGTACGCTATGCGGCCTTTATTTCAAATTTCACTTTAGCCCCAAGGCACTCATCATTAATTTAATTTCTCTTACTTTGACTGATGGCACTATGACCCTATCTAAAAGCCTACTACCATAGTGAAAACAAACACGGTAATATTTCCATGATAAACGTACAGTACAGTTAGATTTTAATAAGAAAAACCTTTTAAAAAAACACAAACTTTTTTTGCCAATAATAGTTCACATTTTAATATATATAGGGTTATTATATAGCCATTGATAGCATTTATCAACAGTGACAGTTGTAAATCACATTAATTGATTTGTGATCACGATAAAGTATATCTAGTAACTTTTTCTAGCTGTCAGATAAGATCATTCCTTTGAAAATTGGACTGTACGTTATCTAATAAAAGTAATATGGGTGAAGTTAGATGTTTGAGATCATATTTGTTGCTCAAACAAAGCCAGTGGCCATCAAGTTTTGAAAGTTCGAACACCCCTGGCACCAAGTGTGCCAAAAAAATCTGTTTACAGTATCAAATTTAATATATATTTTAAACTTTTGGCTAACTTTCTATGTATATGTGTACTTTTGAAACTAAAATTTCCTATTTTAAATATTTGTTGATAGAGTACTTGTCAAAGGCAAATTATTAGTTGCAGATTAAGGCATTAATATATTTTTTGAAAAGTTTAGACATAACAGTCAATATAATTATGAACCTCACGACTAATGACTTTTAAAAGGTGATATAAAAATAAGTACCAAGCTTGATTATGATCAACATTTTAGAAAACGTTGTAATAAACAACTTAGTATGGAGCATTATATATTTAAAACTTGATCTAAGACTGAAATCTTATATCATATCTTGATAATAATCAAATGAAGTTAATATTTTGCTGAATATTTGGCTAAAGTTTGATTTATTCTGAAATAGTATTCCTTTTGTTTGTGAATGATTATTATTATTAGTGAAACAAAATTTAAGCCATTTCGGTGGCCGCATGGTCTAATGCGCTACTCTTGTAGTAGATTAGACTGCCGATGACGGGGAGATCATTATTTGAATCTCAGCCTGGTGAACTGAGAGTAGTTTTTCACACTACCTCCATACAATTTCGGGTACACTTTAAATCAATAAAAATCTTTATAATACCTAAAACAACTAGCGTAATTAGTACACGAGCGTGTAAAATGAGTGGATAGTAAGACGGGCGTTGGTGCGTTTAAAAAGAAAGTAAACGCAATAGAGGTGACAATGCAATATACCGTTTTCTTCCTCTACTGCACCTGATAACAGATCAAACACCTTGCTTATATAATCTGATTCCTTTACATCATTGATTGACACGAAAATTATTCAGCAAAAACTACTCCTTTAATTTTGTTCCACATTAAACTAATTTTGATTTAATGTTTTATAAAAAATAATTCAAACAAGCCCGTACCTCTCATAAATTAAGTTTTTGTATGTATTTTCATTCAAATTTGAATTTTGAGTTTTCATAAATATTTTCTCCATCTTTTTATGGCTATACTTTACAAGAGTGAAATGTGAGGTTTGTAACCGTTTTTATTGGGGTAAAATATATGTGTATGGAATTATGTAGCCTGATATGTAAAATGCAAATTTATGAACTAATACAAGAAACCTTCTAATCAAAGTAACCAATTTTCCTCAATAAATTTAGTAACCATTTTCAGAAACAACCCCACCACGAATAGAAAAACCAACTAATTTTTGTAAATATTTAGATATTAGAGTACTTGGGATTTCACGAATGAAGATACCGAATCGAAAATATATTGTAAGCTACTGCTTTAATATAACCAAGCGGCCAATCTTTCTCCTAATGAGTTTGAATGAAATTTTAATATTAGTTTGAAGTTATACATTTCGGGAAAAACACACACATATATATATACATATACATATATATGTATATATATATACATATATAAGCACTAAGCCCTATATTAGATTAAATTTTCAAACCAAAAACAGCTAATCCTGTTTTGAGGATATCAGTTTACAAATAATATCACTCACACAGTTTTTTCCAGGAACAAGGCTTTACGATCTTTATTTTTTATTTTTTTTATTTGTTTAACACCACGCCTTACTACCCGTTCGGGGTATACGCTTAAGTATTAATTACACTAATGAATTAGGAACTGGAAAGGTTGATTTTAGAGGAGGTGAACCCACTTTTGCGTGGAGGTAGAGTGGAAAACCATTTTTAAAAAAACTGCCCCCAGTCCACCCGACTCAGATTTGAATCTCGATCTACCCATCCTGGGTGGTCTAGCTCAATACGATGACAAACGATCTTTATTAAAAGGAAATTTACATTTTGTTATTATTTATTTAGCTTCCAAAAATAAGTTGATATTTACTGTTTTCACCAGGTCAAGAATGCAAAATATTACTCTTTTGCGCTATCGCTAGTCGCGCGTACTATGACCTTTAGTAGTTATCCCCAACCCCGGGTAACATCACCCCCTTCATAGCGGTTCGTTCTGACCACCACGTCTACCAGCCGTGGGTGGGCCCTTAACCCGAACCTGACAGGGACTCTGTACCAGCTCTTGACACACTGGTTCAACATTAGCACCACTCGACACAAGTCGCACCTTAACTGCTAAAAAAACAACTCCTCTAGGATAGATACAGCAGACATACACTGTATAAGCAGCACAGCTACTGGTAACACGAGGGTCAACATTTTGGAACAAGCACTACCAATATCACAACTCTCCATTGTACCAGCAGCACTGCTACTGGTAACACGAGGGTCAACACTCTGGAAACAAGCACTACCAATATCACAACTCTCCATATTAGCAGCAGCAGCACTGCTACTGGTAACACGAGGGTCAACACTCTGGAGCAAGCACTACCAATATTACATTTGTGAACTGTACCAGCAGTAATGTAACAAGCTTACTGTTACTGGTAGAAAAACTTGATACATTTGGTAGCATACACTGCTCTGAGACACAACTCAGCATAACAAGCTCAAAATATTTGGGAGACTCTTTTAAACCTCTCTGGTGACCTGGCGGTCTAGGGGTAAGGTGTCAGACTTCTATGCTGGCGGCCGGGGTTCAATCCTTGGTCCCGGCAAAGATTTATATGACTACCAAACCCTTCCTTCACCTCTGACAAGACATCTTGTGAATGTGAGGAATGCCAGGCCTCCACCGTGGTTCGGATTCCACGTTAAACTGTAGGTCCTTCATTTCATCTCACAATCACCCTACCATTACATATTAGCGTAAGTGCGTATAACCTGAACGGTTAGTAAAACGCGGTGCTAATGATAATGATTTTAAACCTCTAACATATTTTAGTTCTATTTTCGTTAAGCACAAATTTTTATTACTCTTCAAACTATACGAGAGCAGGTAAGATTCAAGTAATTCGGTGTTCAATAGAAGTTCAGTTCAAGCCTACTTGATCTAGGATTTTGGAAGAGAAAATAATTATGGATATTTTTGAGGTAAGGTCAAGTTAGGTTAAGCTATTTTCTTAATAATGGCGTGTACAATATCTCACGCCATAAATTACCAGGGGAATCTAAGGAACATTGGTAGGAGTGTTGCACGTCAAGTCTTAAAGAGTTAAATAAGGGAGGCTGAGGTTTAATATTGACCGAGTTCACTAAGTATTATTTTACCAACTAGTTGTTTTTAATCTTCTTTTTAGGCAAGAATGGCTCACATTCCTTTATTTCTCACTTAATTCTTAAATCCCCGTTTTAAAACGTTAATAACTTTTCACTAAGCGTATCATTTAAACAAATTAAAGAGACTCCACTTACTTGGATGTTATCCTGATGTAAAGGAGGATGTTGTCCTGAGGACGTGCTGGAAGTAGTCCTGGAGGCCAAATGGATGTTGTCCTGGTGAGGGTCTAGATGTTGTCCTGAAGGCGAGATGGATGTTAAATTGGTAATTTACTGACAGTTGTTTTGGTGAAGTGCTGGATTTCGTCCTGGAGGTGAAATGGATGTTGGATTGGTAACGAAATAGATGTCCGGGTGAGAAGCTGGATGTCGTCTTTGTGATGAGCAGGCTCTTGTTCCTGTGGCGAGTTTGATGCTTTCTGGTGAAAAACTAGGTATTTCCCTGGAACTGGATGTTGCGTTAGAAACGATTAGGATGTTGTCTAAAATACAAGATTGGGTGTTATCCTAAATACAAGCTGGATGTTCTCCTGGAGATGAACTGTATGTTGTGTTAGAACCTATATGGATGTTGACCAAAAGACAAGCTGGATGTTTTCCTGGAGAGGATCGTGATGTAGTCCTTGAGGTTAGATGAATGTTATCTTGCTTGCCTTAGTGATGTACGTATGTTGCCGTTACATGTTGTCATGACAGCGAACTGGAGGCTCCAGAAGGAATTGATTTTCTTAGGTCTATCTTATACACACAAACCTCTACTTGCAGTAACACCTCCCATCCATTGTAGTGATGCAGCAACCAACCCTTAAGGATTTGCAAAACTTGGTGAGATAATAAATAGCTTCCCCGACACCAAACTTGGCACTTCGATTTTGTGGAGGATATTTTAGTTATTCAATTCACTCACGCGCTTCTTTGGGCGAGTTAGAAATACAAACGAAGAACTGCCGAACAAATTAAATAATAGTAGTTTCCTTTTTAATATGTGCTTCTTGTTTACATTCTCTAATCACATAATAATATCAACACATGATCTACTAAATAAACTTAACATATTGTGACAGAGTCACAACGTGGAACGAGTACAATTACATGGACTTACCATCTGTCTCCATTTGGCTGTTCTACAAGGCT